>BQNB010062681.1:6553-34112 GCA_026074375.1 Tanacetum coccineum
TTAATTAGAATTTAATTTTGATTTTTAATTTAATTTAGCATTTATTTTCTTAATTTTTAGTATTTAGGTTTCCCGATACCTGATTCTGTTCCCCGTATTTTAGTATAGATTTAATTTTAGGATTTCCCTATAACTAATTTTGTTTCCCGTAGTTTTTAAGATCCCCATTTCCTATATTTGTTTCCCGTAGATTAAATTAGGTTTTATTTAATTAATTCTAATTATATCAGTGTTTCCATCATATATTCTCCATCATTCAATTTCTCATCAAACCAGGATTACTTTCAATTGCAGCCTCGTTGGGACATACGACCCGGGAATATCTCTTCCGGAATCTTTTTATAATTGATTCTATCTTGTGTATTTTATCCTTTTGTGGAATTTGACCTTTTGCCTTGGTCAAGGGCATTCGGTCAGGATCTGTATTAGGGTTGCTATATAAGTGTGTGCTATCAGACGAATCAATATGTCTCAATGATTTTTGGTAATCTTGATTAATCATATATACGAGAAACAAAATCGTTAATTAATGGAATGACTTCGATCCATATCCATTTTTAATACGGTATCGGAAACAAAGGGATTGTAAATACTTAAATCATTTAACTGTGACTTTATGAAAGTACACTCAGGTATTTCTAGGAGCATTGGCGTGTTGCTAGACGCTTACCAATGTTGTTATATTTATTTGTGACATGTCCAAGTGGGAGCTGTTGGGATATGTCCACATCATAAATAAATATACGGCTGGAAATATGTGAGCCTATGGGGGCACACACGTATACACAGAGGATACGTTTATTAATATAATTAATATTTTTATTAATTATATTAATATACTTCACAAAATATTAAACGGTCTTTAATTACAACGTTAGACGTTAGAACTAATTAAAATATATTAACAAGTGAAGGACTTGTTAGTACAAAAACCAAACCCGTGGGATGTTGGTTGTGACCGGTCGAACTAGAGAAAGAAAGAGGGGGTCGAGTGTCGTTTATTGTAAACTTGAGGAGGTGTTTGATTATGACTTGGAGACCAAGTTATTAGGTTATATAATGAACCTCTTTTGGTTCATTGTAACTTAACGCATACAAACACTGAAGATATATGATATCCTAAAAGGTCGATTGAGATATACAAAGAACAAGAAAATACCAAAACATGACTCACGTCCTTTTCTTTGTTTTCTTACCTATGATTGGCTTATCCCATAAAGGGATTAGTTTTGTTTTATTTACATGATTCCATGCAATTAATACATGCATGTATCTGACATGCTTAATGTTGGATTATGACCATATATGAATTAATATATGTCTGAAAATATTTTTGAACCTAAGGGGACGCACACGTTTATATGTTAAATGACGAGAAAATATATTAATGTAATATATTAAATGTATAACAAACGATCGTTAAAAGTTAACGAGTATTAAATAATTAGTTAAACGTTTAATGGTTAAACGTGAGGGACTAATTATTTATAAACCGAAGTTTAAAGGGTTGGTTCTTTTATTTTGTATCCTTAGTAGGCAAGAAATAGAATCCCACAAGGATTAGGATATAAAGTGTATATATATGGTTTATGTTTTCATTAGTAAAAACATAACTTGAAAATACTAAAACCAAAAAAATCGATTAAACTATTCCTTGTGTTTTTGTTGACCGGCCAAAGCAATTTGCAAATTGTGTGGTTTGCTTCATTCGGTCAAACCATAACCAACAAACAACTTTAAATTTTCAGTTGGTGATTTGATAATCACTTTTGGTAATTATTGTTCGTAAGTTGATAGATTCAAGAGACGAATAAGAACGTTTGTTATACACTACTAGTACTAGCATACCTCGTCGTTTGCTAAGAACGTATAGTGTGTGGAAGCTTAGAGGAATCATACTTTGATTCTTGTGGTTTCGCGTGGTATTATACACACGCGTATATAGAAGACGGTGTTTACGGTTACCTTTAAACGGTGTATCGTTTCGTGCTAAAAGGTACATGTTTTCTATCTTGTTAATTATTATGTTCTACACGTGATCATTTATTCCGCTGCGTACTCGTGTTAATTAGATCATAAAACCCAACAGTGGTATCAGAGCCATCGTGTAGAATTTTTAATTACAAGAAATTAAGTTGGACAAAATTAGAGTTTCATAATTAATTTTAATGCCCCGTTGGGCGGTTTTTTGTTAAAAAGATTTGATCTTGAAGGTTAATAAAATTAATTAGACGAGATTTAGGTTGTATGCAATTTTATATAAAACTTGATATATTAATTATTAATTGTTTTAAGTTTTTGTTAATTGTTAATAAGGATCCATGATAAAATCATGCAAATTTATCATGGATTGATATTAGATATTATAATCTTGTTAATTGTTAAAAAGATTTGTTTTAAATATGATTAAAATACACATAATTTTAAATATTTTCTTAACTGGTAAGATCCTTGATTCATGAATTCGGGAAGACCCTTATTAGTGAATCAATGGGGCCTAAAAATAGTTAAAAAGTTTTATGTGCTATGTGGTATTTATTTATATAAGGCTTACGCAATCGATTGTTTCGATGTATGTGGCCGGAGTTTATAGGACGAAACGAAGGATCTTATATGAAATAAATGCATGATTTATATTAATAAAAGGATCATATTTAATGTTTTGGCATGTCCTTAATTGTTTAAGTGTGTTTTAAATACATGTAATTTAGCTTATTTGATTGTTATTTGTTTATTTAAGTTCTTGACTTGTGAGAAAATAAAAGAGTTTTTCTGAAAACAAAAATAAACATGACTAATGATTATCGAAATAAGATTTATTATGAACTATCTATTGCAAAAGGTCAAAAGTGGATTCGGCTTACATCCGATATAAAATCTTCCATGACTAGACTAGCAATATATAGTTTGTAATGTATTCTTTAATAAAGTTTTTAATTTTTATTCAATGAACGAAATTAGCCAAAAGTATTAAAAAGTTGCAAGGATAAGGTTCGGGGAGACTTATCAAGACTTCGGTCTTGTAGATACCATTACCCTATAATACCTGACTACGTTAGTAGGTCTCCTTACCATGAATAAATATGTAGGAAGTCGCGAATGGTCTAGGGATTGAATGATTTTAATCATTCTTTAATCTTTTCCCGGCAATAAAAAGCAAATCTTTAAATTTAAAGATCCGTTGAAATCGTCAATTTTAAGGTCTCAATCACTATTTATGTAATAGAGATACGATGATAATAAGAGTGACACCGAAAAAATAACTTAATTGAGTAAAAAGTTTTTATTAAAATAAAAATGTAACGAAGATGTAATGCATGCTTCTTCGTACACATATGACACTACAAATAAAATACCCTTTTTCCAACTAAGTTTTGCCATCCAATTTATAAAGACACTTGTAGACTGCTCTTACCTATTTCGTGACGCATGTAGATTAGCAATCACAAGGTAAATTATACGTTTTTTTTTTCCAGTGAGACTGAGTGTTACATAATTTACTTGTTTTAAAATTGGACGACTTGGCGTTTGTTGTGGTTTCGACGTTTTAACACTAGCATAGAAAGATGAAACAAGCTTACTAGATATTATTGTAATAAAGTAAGGTCCCATATGGTTAGGAATTGCTAAAGTTTGTGAATTATCAATCGTTTGATTACCTTTGAATACACCATCACTAGCAGATCAACTGATGTGGTGGGGGTATTCAAGGTTGGGATCCTAACCTTAGAAAATTAATTTGTTATTTAACTAAACATGGGTAATTAATTTTCTTTCAAGGAGTATTATCGAAAATACTATTCCTTGAACTTTATGTTTTTTAGATGGCATTACCTACTCAAAACATAAACCATTCGGCTTTCAGGTCGATGTTTAAAGAGAAAAACTTTCTGGTAATAACTCAATGACTGTTGCTCGACTTAAGTTGTCTTGAGAGTCGAGAAGAAAAAGCAAAGTCAATGAACAGCTCCTTTACCTCCTGCTCCTGAGGCGGCGCTGAAACCTCAACTTTGGCACAGAGGACAGCTCTATATGAAGCTCATAACTGAGATTGCTTGTCTTATGCTTGGGATATGACTCCTGAACTACAGTAAGAACAATCTTTAATTGCACCTATCCAATATGACATGATTCAAGGAGCTTATATCTATTTTTAGAAACAAGCTGTGGAGTGAGAAGTTTGACTTACTCCAATCTTTCCATGCTACAGCCAAACAAGCGGAGGGTAAACTCATTGCAAGACTATGTCCTTAAGATGAAAGGATATTTGGACAACTGAACGTCTTGGTTATATGCCTAACCACAACAGGATAATCTCAAGTAGGCTTATTCTTATATGGGCCTTACTAAAAGATTTTGTGGTATTCTGTAAGGAAATTACAATATGCATAACATGGGTGAAGACAATAGGTGAAGATTCATGCTATGCTTAATAGAGTATGCGAATATTACCTAAATAAGGCTGAAACCCACAAATAAATGATGATTAAAAGTGGTAAAATCCAGAAGGCCAATAAGAAATCGCTTAATCAAAAGGGCAAGAATAAGTTAATGGCAAAGGAAAGAATAAGAAAAGGCAAGAATAAGGTTAAAGGTAGGGGAAAGGATAAGAAGGTTTATATCCCTAAGCCTAAAAACCCTAAGCCTACTGCTATGGAGGTAGGACATTAGAAAAAGAACTGTCCTGTTTATCTTGCTGAGTTGTTGAAGAAAAAGAAGCAAGTTGGCTCTGCCAGTTCTTTAGGTATCTTCACAATAGAATTATTTTCTTTCCCTAATAATAACTCCTGGGTGTATGACACGGGTTGTGGTACTCACATTTGTATCACAAAACAGGGATTTCGGATTGAAAGGAAGCTGAAATAAGGAGCTCTTTACTTGTACGCGGGCAATGGAGTTCGTGCACAAGTAGAAGCAATTAGAAGTTTTGACTTAGTTTTACCTAATGGCCTTGTGATTTGTTTAGACAATTGTCATTATGCACCTATTATAACTAGAGGTGTTGTTTCAGTTTCTCGTTTGGTTGACAATGGATTTGTTCAATGTTTTACGAATTATGAAATTTTAGTTTCTAAGAATGATGTTCTTTATTTTAATGCTATTGCTCGTAATGGTATTTATGAAATTGATATGCATGATCTTGTACCAAACGTTAATTCTATTTATAATGTTAGCAACAAAAGAGTCAAGCGTAACTTGGACTCTACTTATCTATGGCACTGCCGTCTTGCTCATATAAACAAGAAACGTATTAAACAGCTGCAACAAGATGGGCTGTTAAAATCAACGGATGATGAATCTTTTGATAAATGCGAATCTTGTTTATCTGGCAAGATGACAAAGAAACCTTTTCCTCATAGTAACGAAAGGGCAAAAGATCTTCTTGGAATAATACATACTGACGTATGTGGTCCACTTAGACATGTGTCAAGACAAGGTGCTAGCTACTTCATTACTTTCACGGATGATTATAGTCGTTATGGTTATGTTTATTTACTTAAGCATAAACATGAAGTCTTTGAAACATTCAAGGTGTTTAAGAATGAAGTTGAAAATCAACTCGGGAAGACCATTAAGGCAATACGATCAGATCGTGGTGGCGAATACATTAGCCAAGAGTTTAAAGATTATCTTAAAGCTTGTGGAATTGTCCAACAGCTTAATCCTCCATACACACCACAACACAATGGCGTGTCGGAAAGGAGAAATTTTACTTTGTTAGACATGGTTTGATCAATGATGAATCTTACAACTCTGCCGTTATCCTTTTGGCATTATGCTTTAGAGTTTGCAACACGTATTCTCAATATGGTTCCAACCAAGAAGGTTGATAAGACTCCATATGAATTATGGTATGGAAAAGTTCCTAATCAGTCTTAGTTAAAGGTCTGGGGATGTGAGGTGCTTGTGAAGCGGGATACGCCTGACAAACTTCAATAAAGATCTGTTAAGTGCATCTTTATAAGATACCCAAAGGAAACAATAGGTTACTATTTTTACTTCCCACCTGAAAACAAAATAGTTGTTGCAAGGTATGCTGAGTTCTTTGAGAAAAATCTCATAACTCAAGAAGTCAGTGGGAGGGCCATACATCTTGAAGAAATTTAAGATGTAGATACATCACCTTCTGAAATCACTAGCGAAATTCCTATGGAGGTTGAAGGTTTTAAACGACCTCAAGAGGAAGGGATTCCGGTTCGTAGGTCCGAAGGGACCCATCAAGCTCCATATCGTTTATGTCTAAATGTAGAAGCGGAGGAGCATATTCTAGGGGATCTTAATGAACCCACTAGCTATAAAGCTGCGATGTTATATTTTGAATCTAATAAGTGGATCGATGCTATGAATGCGGAAATACAATCCATGATGGACAATATGGTATGGGTCCTGGTCGATCTTCCTCCTGGCTATAAGACTATTGGGAGTGAGTGGATTTTTAAGAAAAATACTGACATGGATGGTATTGTACACACCTATAAAGCTCGTCTTGTAACAAAGGGTTATACTCAACTTTACAGGGTTGATTATGAAGAAGCGTTCTCACCCATTGCTGACATTAGAGCTATTAGGATTCTCATATCTATAGCGGTGTACTATGATTATGAGATATGAAAAATGGATGTCAAAACTGCCTTCTTAAATGGTTATCTTGATAAAGACATTTATATGGTACAACCTGAAGGTTTTGTTGATCCTAATCATCCCAGAAAAGTATCCAAGCTTTAAAGATCCATTTATGTCTGAACAACCATTAAGAGCTAGGAAAAGAATATTTGATCAAATGTTTTGTTTTTGATCAAAATCTTATTGAGCTATTGTAGATCAAAAGCGAGTGGAGTAATGTACATTTCTCATCTTGTATACTGATGACATAGTTATCATGGGAAATCACATTCCAACTTTATAAAGTGTAAAGGATTATCTTGGAAAGTGTTTTGCTATGAAAGATTTGGGGGAAGCAGCATTTATTTTTGGAATCAAATTCTACAAAGATAGGTCAA
The DNA here is from genome assembly GCA_026074375.1 of Tanacetum coccineum. Lineage (NCBI taxonomy): Eukaryota > Viridiplantae > Streptophyta > Magnoliopsida > Asterales > Asteraceae > Tanacetum > Tanacetum coccineum. The sequence continues at coordinate 13,555 of BQNB010062681.1, forward strand.
AGCGATTAATTAGACTTGGTTAAAATGCTTGCATGGATAAGATCTTAAAGAGATATAAAATGGATAATTCCAAACGTGGTCATGTCCCTATGCAAGAAAGACTTGACTTGAACAAAACACAAGGTGCTTCAACACCTAAAGAGATGAAGCGTATGCAAAATCTACCTATTCTTCGGTTGTGGTTCCATTATGTATGCATAAGATGCACTAGAACCTATGTTGCTTCCACAGCAAAATATAATAAGCCGGTTTCAACAGAATCCTGGTGAACTTCACTAGACTGCTGTGAAAAGTATTCTTAAGTATTAAAGAAATACTAAAGATATGTTCTTGGTTTATGGTGTAAATCTGAACTTTGAGTTGATTGCTATTGCGATGCTGGATTTGAGACTGATAGAGATGAAGCAAAATCTTAGACATGATATGTCTTCATTTTGAATGGAGGCACAGTGGACTGGAAAAGCTCCAAGCAAAGTACTACTGAAATGCCTGCTACATAAGCTGAATTACATAGCTGCTTCAGAAGCAGAGATGGAAGCTGTTTGGATTAAGAAGTTTATTTCAAGGCTTGGTATAGTACCAACAATAAACAAACCAATTTTGATGTTTGCGACAATTGAGCCGCACTTCTTCTTGCCAACGAAACTGGGGTTCAGATGGGCGCCAGACACAACCATAGAAGTTACCTTCTTAAAGTTCACATATATGACAGTCTAGCATATCCTTTTACGAAGGCTTTACCGAAAGGAAAGCTTACTCAACATGCTAAGAGCATGGGACTTTGTTTAGCTAGTTGTTTCATGTAGATCTGTGTTTAGTATCTGGATAAGGATGTTTGAACAATTTATTTTTGATAAATGATACTTGCATTATTTGTTTTTATATAAACTCAATAAATTGTGTCTTTATTTGCATTTTAAATCCATGAATAAAATATTATTATTCTAAATTAATCATTGTCGATTAACAATATGGGAATATTGTTAAACTAAGACAATTCTGAGGGATTGGTGATATTATAGATATTAAGGATGACTCCACCAAACTCACATGGTATTCATAAGATGAATATTAGATTTCATCATCCATAAGAATCTTACTTTATGGATCATCATCATCAAGTAAATCTTGTAAGTGATTTTATTTACAAAAATCCTTAGACTTGAGATGCAAGTAGGTCTTGCATATGTGGATAATCCTTCTTGATCTAGTCTAAGTTATCCTAAAAAATGGATAACTAATAAGGGCTACTTCATAAGTGATTTTGAAACATGATGACTTGACACTGTGTAGTCATTATAGAATTGATTCCTTCAATAGTGAAGAATGTTGCCACCTGGTCCCTCTGGTAGCATTAATCAATGTGTGTAATGTCCGTACCCAGAAAACCTCATGTAAGAAATGTCTCATTGATTTTTGGTAATTCTGATTAGTTACATATACGAGAAACAAAATCGTTAAATAATGGAATAACATTGATCCATATCCATTTTTAACACGGTATCGGAAACAAAGGGATTGTAAATTCATAAATCATTTGTCCGTGTCTTTATGAAACCACACTTGGATATTTCTAGGAGCATTGGCGTGGACACTTACCAATGTTATTATATAATTTATACATGTCCAAGTGGGCAGCCTGTTGGAATATGAACAAAATATATGTCCGGTAACTTATTTGAGGCCTAAAGGACGCACACCGTTATATGTAGAACAACGTATTTATATATAATGTAAATATAATTAGTGTTTTAACAAACGGTCATTAAAAGTTTAACAAGAATAAATATTAATTGTTAATAGTTAAAGGACTAATATGCAAAACCGGGAAAAAGGAGAGTTTGGTTTTTCCCACTCTTTCCTTATAGTCTGTTGAACCACCTCCTCATGAGGAGGTGGGGGACTATTGATCCCACTTTAATAGATCAAATTCCTTAAGCTTGTTTAAGGTTTAGTTATATTAGATAAATCTAAACAAAACTGATAGTAGAAACTGTATTTTGAATGTTTAAGATTATGATGCGGAATCTAATCTTTAATATTAAGGAGAATTATCAATGAGCCTGTTAATTCAAAGAACATACAATTTAAAACAAATAAGGCTCCAATATTATTAATGATAATAATACGAATACTCTTAAAGTATTAGGGTTACAAAGACCTTGAAGCTATGAATTATACGTCTAGTTGTATATAAATCTCTACGCCCTAGGGCCTCCTTTTATACACCAAGGAGTCCTAGTCAGCTTACCATAGTTTCCAGGTAATATCCATAATCTTTTCTATAAACAAATAACTTAATACATATCATATAAGTAGTACTAACAACAAACAGTACTAACTTATAACCTTCAGCATCATTAAGGCTTTCGTGCGAGATTTTAAGCATCTTAACCCTAAGCAGTACTAATATTCACTACAATATAACTTTGAACTAGTAGTTAATACACACTAGCATATTTTCACTAGCATACTAATATTCACCTATCAAGTAGTAAACACATAGCTATTTCTTTGAAGTTTTATGAGCAGCACTAAATCCAACTGAGGCAACATTGAACACAAACATGATAGCATAATTCAAACATCATCAAGAGACTTTTTAAATCCCAACAATCCTCCCCTAAACTTGATATTCTTCAACAGAATCATCAAGTCTCTTAATTTAAAGCTTCATCAACATCAAGAGGATGCTTCCAAACACTTCTTTACTTCTTAAGTTGTTTCATGATGAATTTAAGAAGCAGATAAGCCATTTCACTTTCATAATCAATTATAAGCTTCTTTTCTAACATCATTGAAAATGTAAGTGGTGAAAGGGGATACTTCGTCTCTACCAACATATAAATCTGCACATGTTGCATCATCAAGGAATGTACTCCACAGGAGTTATACAGCTTCCAATTTAACACTTTGTATTCTTGTTGATTCTTCCATACTTTATCTTCTACATGTGGTTCAAACATTGTTTTCAAATCACCCCATAACAACAAATCCAAGTCTTCCACTGGTCTTTTTGACTCACATTTAGCTTTTACCACTACAATAAAATGAACATAAAGCAACACCAATAAAGTGTTGTATTATGCCTTTAAAATGTTGCATTACGTATAATGTGACACTTTGTCGAGTGCTGCGTTATGTAACGTTGCCTTAGGTATATGCAACACTTATATTGGATTATGAAACATTTTTTGAAAGTGTTGCATATGTTCAATTGTGATACTTCAATGTGCAACACTTTTAAAATAAAATGCAACATTTTTGACACTCAAGTGCAACACTTATGCAACAAATGCAACACTCTTAGATTATATAACAACACTTCTTTATTTGGAACAAAAAACGTACAACACTTTTATGTATCAAGTGCAACACTTTTTGAAATTTTATCATATTAATGCAACACTTTTTCTAATGATTTGTAGCACTTTTATTTCAAGCAACACAAATGTTGAATGTTTATAATGCACAATTTTTTTTGGGTAAAGGGGATTTTACCCCGGTAATGCACAATTTTTTTTTGCAAGTCTAATATGTAAATTCAAATTTCCATTCAATAATAGAAATAATTAAATACAATAGGAAATATGATATTGTACTTTGACCAAGTTATTCATTCAATGTAAAATAGCTAACATGCATACTGATAAAAAGAAAAAGTTATTTAATCACCATTCCAGCAATCTTCGACATCTTCTTTGCACCTCTCTACATACGTTTTTTTTTATAAAGTACATTGAATCAATGCAGCCTGCAATACACGAAAACGATGAAGATTAGAGTTTTTCTATGTATCTTGAAATTAAAAGGATAACTACTATTAGTAAAGTAGTTACCGTATATACTAATGGTAGAGTCTACCATTTTAGTACCTCTTTGAACTTAGCAGGCACCTCAGGTTTCAAAAGAGCAGGAGCAGGGCCGTTAATCTTTTTTAATAAGTAGCAAAACTGTTTAGTTATTGGTGATAGAAATTCTCATATCACATGTGTGCTTCTGTTAAAAAGCTATGCATCTACGGCTTCTGATATCTTGAGTGGTTATTACGCGACTGTTGTTCCAGTAATTTTCCTTTCAAGATTAGCTTCAAAAACATACTTCTCTCTCTATAGAAAAGCAAAGATCATGCAAATTATGACAACTAACTTTGTAGGCTTGACAAAGAACTTGTCTTGCTTATCACAATGCCATATTTTGTTCTGTAGATTTAATGGCAATGTTCTAAAAGATTATCCCATACATGAGTCATATGTTATTGCTATGGTTGTTATGTAGGTTTGAGGAGGAGAAGAACATGTATAGTCTATATAAAGAGTTATGGGAAGAAAAAAAACTAAGAACGTGTTCATCCTTCAGCTGGTATACTAGTCAAATTGTATTACTCTAAAACGCAAAAGGAATTACGTCATCATACCTGTAACTAAATCAAAATCAACCAAAAAAAATCAAAATCTACCACCACCATGTTCACCCCAACATAATTAAACTAAAACGCATTTACAACATTCATTATAAACACCTTGAATTAGTTATTAAAAGAAAAAAAATAGTTAAATAGTGTTAAGGGGTCAACCCAACCCATCCTGCCCTGTTTTGACTCATACTAAAACAATTACCCGTTGCAACCTAAACCAGTTTACTAGTCACTAGAGAGAGAGAGAGAGAGTACCTTGATGTTGATGTTAGAGTATGTCCATGTTGAACTGCCGTTTGAAAATGTTTCCTTGTTAAGAAATGAAAGACTCCTAACTTCATCCTCCATGTAAATAGAATCCATCAGATCACATAAGAAAAATATGTCCTGTGAATGAAAGAAACATTGCACTCTTGCCAAAGTTCAAGAATCGATTTTCTTCTAACTTTCGGCCCTTGCAAATTCTAAAGGCCAATCTTTAGCTGCCAAAATTGAATCCAAACCAATGCTTTTGACGCTTTTGCCCAAACACCATCAGCCTGACCCATGAACCTACAACATCATCCACACATAACAAAATGGGTTAGTCATAACAAAAGGAAACATACATACTTTATGCTCAGTTCTATTTTTGGGTTCCTAAGAACCCATCTTTCTAAGGTAAGTCAAAAGACAACAAACTGAATGTCAAAAGTCAAACCTGAAGTTTAGACATTTTCTTCAATCCTGGAACACTCAGAATATCTTCTTCTCCTGTTCTATTATTTCCATCTTCCAAGTGATGACTATGATGAATCACATCTCAAGAACCTTTTGCTAGCGGCCTCACCAATATATAACCTGCCATTCAAATACTGAAAGTAAGTACGTATGTGAACCGAGTGCTTATGTAAAACTATATATTACACTATATTCATAGTTTTTTACCTCATCCTCGATTATGAACCGAGTGTTTACATAAAACTATATATAAAGGTTCAACCAACTAGCTTGTTGATTACATTAAGCTACAAAACAATGAATAAACTAAGCCATCATGTAACTTACACACTCAAAGAGGATTAAACCACCCCTACCTCTGAACTAGCCTACTAGTGAGGTCTAATCACGACACCCGTGATCTAAATACTAACAAAGACCACGTACTGCTTACACCCTTAGCTAAGTTTGGCTCGATCTTTTATTTATTAAAAGGAGAAAAGCATGTATATTTATCTTTATACTTTCTGCAAATTCCATTCCATGTTTAACAAAATATGATATGATTTCCTAAAAGGGAAGTCACACCTACACTCTGATCATCGATCAGCGTAGCTAGCTAGCCACCATCAGAGTAGGTATCTAGATGAGAATACGAGATACTATTATTAAGTATTAACTAGTTTTGGCAAGAAAGTTGTACTGAACACCAATTGACAACAACAACAGTTTTAGTAGGTTTTAAGAGATTACAGAGCAATAATTTATATATCATAACTTCACATAGCAAGATATATCAATACATTTTACAAAAATAATACAATCAAATATGAGTTAAAGCTTGAGTTTCTCACCCGCTACTGAATGCAAACTCGGTAAGCTCATAAAAAGTGAAACCGAATTGGAGAGTATCTTTGTTTTTCTTGTAAGCATTTGTTAAACCTTGTACGTGAACCAAAGCCTCTTTCATGTCATAACATTATTCATACACCAAAGTACTATTACTACTTGTTAGTAGATATTTTGAATTGGTAAAAAAAGAATTATGTCAAATGGGTCACCCATTTCTACCACTCTTGAAACATGTAGCATTGACACTAAAAAGTAATGTTAAAACTTTTCATTTGTGTTTGGAGCGTGTTAGTTAGACAAGTCCCTTAGTGTAAATTGAGGGACACAGAATAGTAACCAAGACGCTCCTATGATGGAGCTTGAGTGCTCGAGTTATCAGCCACTTGATTTTGCCTTTATCAGTGGTGAACAAGGTAAATTGTTATTTGTAACTGAATTGTATCTTTTTTACCAACGGTAAATTATAGAAAATTGTAAAAATATAAGCGAATCGTTTTAACATGATATTGGTTAAGATTTGTGGTTGGATTAAAAACATAAATATCATCTTTATTTTGAAATAAAAAAATAAATGAACCGGGGACTAATTCTACATTCACATCACAGACTTACAGTTTTTCGCCATATTAATGTAGTCTAGAAAACAAAACTATTATAATGTCAAAGAGGTAGATAATTAGCCCACATGCCAAGTTTTTGTCTCCTAAAGGATTGGGTCATAGACATTAAATTGAGAAGTTCAGTTCACATTAAAGATTACCTGATGGGTGGGTGATCAAAATAAGTAATGGGTCAAAATTGATATGTTATCGTTAAAAGTTATAATGTCAATATAGGTGAGTTGATCATCGGCATTTTTATAATGCAATCAATACTTATTGTGTTAAATATGATTACAAAACATGTACTATGAAAAACTATTTAACAGGCGGATAGGAGTTGGTAGAGCAACTAAATTCACTATTTAAAACTGTCAACTAGTTCAAATTTAGGCTACATCTTTAGACATTATGCAGTTTACGTAAGGGACAATGTCACACCCCGCCAAGGCAGAAACACGAGGCGTAACGTCATGGATATCATCACAACACAATGGTGTCAACAATAGAGAAACACTAAATGCACAACTTAGTAATAAAGACACAATGTGTCATGACAATACTGAAAACCAAAAGAACAACATCTTGTATTAATGAAAGAGGGTCTTACCATACAAAACAATATCCACACATCCTAATAGAATCAAACAACATTCAACAAAATTCCAAGCAATAAACATAAACAACTCACGAGCGAACGTCCATGCAATCCTAGCAGTCGCTCTAGCCATTTCTCTTAAACCTCAATATCTCATGAAGCTCACATGAAAATGTCTTAAAAACGTCAACACAACAGTTGGTGATAGTCCATAGGTTTAAACACACATTATAAAACCATTTCAAACCAATTACTGTACTCTATCAAAACAATATAGAAAATTATGCAACATATGAACTTATGCGGCATCAAACCAAATCACCATATCCAAACCAACCATACATAATACTGGGTAGTCTACCCCTCTCTGATCCACAACCGTCACTTACGCACCTAAAAGTCTACTAGCTGAAGCTGATATTTAGGCTTAGACCCATACCAATTCAATGAGTTGATCAATCTCAAATTAATGATCCGTGAGATGATCAGCCCCACTATTAATGATCCTCAACACAACATAATATCATGCAACAACAAGCCATAATGCAGTCACATAATGTCCACACGCAATCAAAACACATAAATCACAAATCAATTCAAAACATTCCAAAACACTTAGCATCATTTCATCCCACGTTAAAACATTAAAAAGAGGACTAGGAAAACTCAACTAATCTTAGCTTTCCAAAGAAATCCAACAAAACTTCACAAACACTTTCACGATAATCTAAACATATTAGCACACAATAAGCTACCATCAGAATTATACTGCCATTTCAAACCCAATATGATGTAACTTCAACTATGTTGGATATCTAATCTATCTACCATAGTTCTATACTTGATTTTAACCCTTTTCCAACTCCTACATATGCCATTTACACATCAATGCTACACTTTAAATTTTTCTGGTTTTACAAATTCTTGATACTCCACTTACACAGTCCTTAAAACGTACACTTAAACACTTCTATAATTCAAACCAAAATTCACCATGCTACATATATGTCCTATGAATCTCTCATAGATCTCCCAAAGCCATTACCCTTTTACAAATACCCTTTAAAAAATCATTAATCTAAAGTGTCTAGAATTCGTCCAGAATCTGAAACCCTAAAAGTATGACGCTAGATGACCACTTTAGACCTCAATATATGACTAGAAACAAATTCAGGGGTCACACACAATATATAAACTAACTTCCACATGATTTAGAGTCTCTAACTAGTTGTCTAAGTATTTTTAGAAAAATCAAAACCACAACTGAAATTCGTCACAGTTTTACACACTGATTTTGTAAAGACCTTTTGACCCACTTCCCGACCATAAAAACTCACGAGACCAACTTTTCTGGAAAGTAGACTCTCTGAGGTTATCTCCAGTATGTTGTAAATTGTTTATTTGATCTTTTATGAATGGGTTATACTCGTTACAAAACTGCCTAAAATTCTGCAGTGAATTAAACAACTAATTCGGGCGATCTAGACCCTAACGCATGATCAAATCTCGTAACCAATTAAACTAATAATCAAACAATTATTATAACATTATAAACTTCAGAAAAAATCATGCCCTAATTTATAAACCTAATCCTCAGTTAAATTACATAAATTAAAAATTAAATAGCTAGAATTTAAAACAAAGATTAAAAATACCTATAAAGAAAAACTCTAACTTTTTTTTTTCTTCTCCTTGGTTCGATCGACAATAATAGGGGAGGGGGTTTGGGATTTGTTTTGTATTTATAAGCTACCTAGAAATATTCTAGATTAACTCTAATTAGGAATTGGATAACAATTAGGATTACATTTATTTTCTTTTTTTCTTTATTATTTTCAACCGATTAAGGCTTCTTTTAATTTTTTTTATTAATTATTTAATTACTTGTATTTCCTTAAATTTTTATAAAAATCTTAACTAATTTGACTATACCTTTTAAATTAACTAAAAAAAAAAAAATTTTTTTTCCCAAAAAACCCTAGAACCATCAAAAATAACTTTTTACTTTTTCATTTTCAACCTAACTTTCCTAAAATAAAACTTTTACATTTTTCTTAACTTACCACTTAAAATCTAAACCTATCTTAAATTACTAACACAAAAATACGTATACGTAATAATACTTACACATTTAACACAGAAACGCTCAAATCTCAATAATCATTTCCTTGTCACTTCAAAATGGTGAAAGAATAATGAACTCAAACAATTTCACCTCATTCCAATCTCATTGAGATGATCACACTCAATAGATTGATTACCAATACCTCATAAACACATATAAACACATATAAACACATAAAATCACATAAATCATACATTGAAACAGGCACCTAAGTCAACACTAACGGTTTGACTAACATGCTCAAGCCATGGTTGTCATAGTATCCCCTCCTTTAGGAAATCTCGTCCCGAGATTTAACTAGCCGATTCATCAGCTCGATCAACAAACAACTGAGGGTACGTAGAGTTCATATAATCCTCGCGTTCCTAAGTAAACTCAGGACCATGCTTAGAATTCCAACGAACCTTTACTAACGCTATCTTACTAAGCTTTAAACTCTTAACTTCACGATCTATTATCTCCACCGGTTCCTCAACAAAACAAAGAGTTTTGTCAACCTTTATCTCACCTAATGGAACATGCAAACTAGCATCCGCCAAACATTTCTTTAGGTTTGACACATGAAACGTGTCATGTACCCCACTCAATTCCTTAGGCAATCTCAATCGATATGCTATAGGACCGATCCTTTCAAGAATCTCAAATGGTCCTATATATCTCGGTGCTAACTTTCCCTTTTTCCCAAAATGAATTACACCTTTCCAAGGTGATACTTTCAACTTCACTAGATCTCCTACTTCAAATTCCAATGGTTTGCGTCTATTATCAGCATAGCTCTTTTGACGATCACTCGCTGCTTTGAGCTTCTCCTTTATTAACACAACTTTATCAGTCGTTTCTTGAACCAATTCTGGTCCAATCAAACTACTTTCTCTAATCTCAGCCCATACAATAGGCACCTACACTTCCTTCCAGCAAGGCTCAAACGGAGCACTTCTTATACTCAATGATAGCTATTATTGCTAAGAAAAGTCCAGCCAGGTAAGATAACATCCCAGCTACTACCAAAATCAATTACACACGCCCTCAACATATCCTCTAATGTCTGAATCGTATGCTCACTTTGTCCATCTGTTTGGGGATGATAAGCCGTACTCATATCCAACCTCGTCCCTAAAGCTTTTTGCACAGTCTTCTAGTAGCAACGCGACGTAAATCATCCATCTCTATCTGAAATAATCGACATAGGAACTCCATGTCTCGTGACTATTTCATCAATGTAGATCTTTGCCAATTTCTCAGTACTATAGTCTTCTATTATAGCCAGGAAATGAGCCGACTTAGTCAGTCTATAGACTATGACCCAAATCGTGTCATGCCCACTTTTTTGACCTACGGCAACTAGTGGATAAAAAAATACCCATAGTTATCTTATCCAAACATCCATTCAGGTATCTCAGGTTGTTGCAGTAAGCCCAAGCCTTTGATGCTACAACCTTATTACATTGAACATGTCAAACACTTTACTAACATAAGTAGCAATATCTTCTCGTTCATTCCCGGCCACCAATACCTATCTCGAAGATCATAGTACTTTCGTATCACTCCTGGAGGCACAGAGTACTTAGACCTTGTGACCTTCGTCCATAGATCATCGTTCTCAAAAACTCCCTCATTATGGACAATATACAGCCATAAAAAACAAACCCGCGGCCCCTCTTTCTTTTCCATTGCTGATGCTAGGCCATGCAGGTTTTTCTCCATAAGTAACACTTCCTCTTACTTAAGCCCTCACTCAGGCTGCTTGTACGTTTCTCTCTATTCCAGCCTGGATAGTCACTTCCATGGCCCTTACACGTCTAGGTTTCAACCACTCCTTCCTACTTAATGCATCAGCCACAACGTTCGCTTTACTAGGATGGTAACGAATCTCGCACTAATAATCACTAAATAACTCAATCCATCTCCTCTGACGCATATTCAGCTCTTTCTGATCGAAAATGTGTTGAAGACTTTTGTGATCCATATAGATAACACTCTTAACCCATACAGACAGTGGCTCAAGTCTTAAGAGCAAACACAACAGCTCCCACTTCAAATCATGGTTGTATATTTATCTCATGGTTTTCCACTGCCGTCGATTCATAAGCAATCACTTTTGCCCCTTTGGCATGAGTAACGACAACTATCCATGGTTGATGATCACAATAAACCACGAAATCTTCCACCCATCAGTAGCGTCATATATTGGTGCATCAACACAATTAATTCTTTAAAAAGTTTAAAAGCTTCGTCTTGCCTTCCAACCATCACATAAACCTCTAATTCTTTCTAAGTTAACGAGGTAAGAGGTTTAGTAATTTTGGAAAAGTTTGCAATAAACCGTCGGTAATAACCTGCTAATCCCAAAAATGATCGAATTTCAGAAGGCGTCGTAGGGGTCTTCCAGTTCTTTAACGCCTCTATTTTGCTGGATCCACATGTATACCATCTGATGGAGAACATACCAAGAAAGTACAAACCCTCTTGCAACAAACTCACACTTGGGAGAACTTGGCATAAGCCTCTCCTTCCTTTAACAATTCTAACACCAAACCCCAAATGAACTTCATGGTCCCTCTTCGTCTTGAGTATATCAAGATGGTCATCGATGATCACAATAACGAACTATCTAAGGAGGTTTACAAACTCGATCATCAAATCCATAAAGAACTGCAGTGCATTGGTGCCCCAATAAGGCATAACTAATAAAAAGCACAAAATGTCCGTATCTCTTTGAAACGCCGTCTTAGTATGTCTCGTCATTCAATACGGAGAAACAAGAGCATGAGACGAGCGTAGTTGGTGATAAACCTGACGAGAGGTACTAACCATGGAGAAATAAGCAAAATCCTTGTAGTTGGCAGAATAAATCATCAATCCTCGGAAGAGGATAACGATTCTTAATTGTCAACTTGTTCAGCTCTCTATAATCGATACACATACGTAGCGAACCATCCTTCTTCTTGACAAATAACACTGGTGCTCCCCAGGAAGAATGACTAGGTCGTATGAAACCCTTGTCTTGCAACTCTTGCAGATGCCCAGACAATTCTTGCATCTCTGGAGGCGCTAAACGATATGGAGACTTTGCAATTGGCGTCGCTCCAGGAACTAGATCTATGCGAAACTCCACTTGTCGTTGCGGAAGCAATCCTGACAAGTCTTCTGGAAACACATCTTCAAACTCACGTACCACATATATATCACTCAACTTCGGTTCATCCTCCTTTGCACTCTTTAATGCTTTGGTGATTCCTACGGTCCGTTCTCCGTGTACCCTAAGGATCCTACCATCCTCCACTGGTATTTCTACTACCTTCTCATGACATACTATCACAACCTTATGTTGGGATAACCAATCCATTCCTACAATCACATCAAAACTTCCATGACCTAAAGGTATTAAATTTATGCTAAACAGGGAACTTTCTAGTTCTAGTTTGCAGTCACGAATAATTCTATTCACTTCTACTTTCTTACCATCAGCTACTTCTATCACATAACCAGGATTCACAATACTAGGTTTCACATTAAGTAAGGGCACAAATTCAGCAGATATGAAACAAAAATCGGCTCTAGAATCAAATAATACGATAACAAAGTGATCATTCAGAGAGAACGTACCCGTTACAACGTTAGGATCCTGGACCGCCTCCATTGCATTCACATTCACATTGAAAGCTCTTCCTCTAACTTGGTTCCCATTGCTTCGGTTATTTTGGCTGCCCTCCAAAGCCAATTGATTTCCAACTTGTCCAAGTGCTCGATTCAACTTGGGACAAGTGTTGTGGGAATGATCCGGGCTACCACACTCATAGCATACTCTCAAATTGTTACTCATTCTAACAGCATTCACCGGAGCTACTTGCCTAACCGGTGCCCGACAATCCCTGGAAAAATGACTCGGTTTCTGACAATTAAAGCACACATTGCAAGGTCTATTTTCTGGATGAAAAGTATAACACTTGCCACACTTAGAACTTGAGCTTGCAATTTCATTCTAGCATGCAGGTTGCCACACCCAGTTCCCATTCTTTGCTTCTGTTGTCTTTCAACATCCACCAGTTTACTAGACTCCTACACTCCCTTTCTCTTATCATTACCCTTTGTCAAGGTACCACAACTGATTGCCTCGTCAGTAAGTATCCCAACTCTCAGTATTGCATTATGAAATATATTGGTTGGGATGCTTTCGCGAAAGCATTCTCTAAGCTCATGGAGCCAGTCCACTAGGTAACCTCTTAATACGAGATGACTCAGGTGTAACTAAGTGTAGGACCAACTTGGCCAACTCATGAAACCTATCAGTGTAGGCAGCATGATTAGCTCTTACCATCTTGTGATTCCAAAACTCATTCTCCTATTTCTCCATTTCATTACTTGGGCAGAATTCTTCAACCATCAATACCTTAAAATCATTCCATGTCATGGCCATTGCAGCCACACGTCCTCTTTCTTGGACTTGAGTGTTCCACCAAGTCAAAGCTTTGTTTACCAATGAACTAGCCGCATACCTCACCTTTTGATTCTCCGCACAACCACTATTATCAATCACATTTTCCATCTTCTCGATCTAACGAGTAAGCACTATCGCCGCTACCTTTTCCTTTCCATCATACACCTTAGGATCCAAGATTGCGAATCCTTAAAAGGTAGTCGTTGTTCCCACCATTTCCATTTCCACCACCACCATTTCCTCCATTACCGTTATTAGCATTGTTCACATTGTTAGTCACTTGAGTGACAATCTGTGGGACGAATTTGTGCAACTGTTGCGCCGAAAAAGCATTAATGTCTGGGTTCTCGTTGTTGGTTGTATCAGTTGTTACTACTTCAACGTGATGGGCCATTTTCAATAAGATCTAAACTTTAAATACATATAACCATATAAACAGACTCATGATCGAATCATACTTCTTTAATAACATATACATAACATGCAACGCCACAACAATAAAATCCATGTAAATCATAACTTGGCCAAGTCACTTGTGTCTGTGGCGCATGTATAATAATATTGGCCACCATTATTATAGATGCCCCCCATAATCACATAGTACTCCCTCCTATGTAAGACACATCGATAAAATAAACACACCATATAGCACCTTAAAAAATGAAACAGCAAAAAACTCAAGGAATAATCCTAATAAACACTTTGTATAATTATACTCAGAATCCAAACATCGAAAAATAACATTCCTAAACATGGCTCCAAACACGAAAGAAAGAAAAGCAAAACCAAGCTAAAACATAACAATCACTAGAACAATATGGCAGTTACAAGACCGTGATCATGATCAGCTTTAGGTGTCTTCTTCCATACAGATTACTACTTGCGTGGACTCAAGGACCGAGTCCACCTTTCATGTCCCTCAACTTCTTCCTCATTTTCTTCAACATCCATTCATGTTGCCCTTTGGCTGAGGTAGTCGATGTGGTGTAAACTCATTTATCGGATTTTCCTTGTTGAAGTTACGGGTGATCTACAAATCCATACAAGTCATGTCTTCTAGGTTGTTCCACCGGCTCTTCTTCAGACGTTTCATAACCTTGAAATTTTCTAGGAACCCTGGTGATAGTGCCATCCTTTGCAATTATCTTTGTTGTCAATTTTCCCTCAGATCCGTTTGTCAATTCACTTCCTTAAGGTTCATCTTCTCTTCGACTCTACAACGGCCACATGGCAATAGGATTCCCCCCCCCCCTGATCTTGCGTTTACACCACTTGCTTTTTTTATCCTTTTACACCGAGTTGCAAAGCAACTAAATTAAGTACTTCTACGAATAGGGGGAGACATACTATAATAGACCACAAACATAGACTATATCAGGATACGGATCTCAAAATAACAAAGAAAAACTCAACTTATATATATAGTATATAGTATAATGTACTTTATGAAACTTAGGGAAAATAAACATAATAGGTATATACTTACACATAAGCCCTAAATGCATCTATATGAGGGACCCTTAAGCTATAGTCTAGGCTCAACCACCTAGTTCTCTATAACCATAGGCTCTGATACCAATCTGTCACACCCTGCCAAGGCGGAAACACGAGGCGTAACATCATGGATATCATCACAACACAATGGTGTCAACAATAGAGAAACACTAAATGCACAACTAAGTAATAAAGACACAATGTGTCATGACAATACCGAAAACCAAAAGAACGACATCTTGTATTAATGAAAGAGGGTCTCACCAATACAAGAACAATATCTCACGATCCTAATAGAATCAAATAACATTCAACAAAATCCATGCAATAAACATAAACAAACTCAGGAGCGAACTCCAATGCAATCCTAGCAGTCGCTCTAGCCACTTCTCTTAACCTCAATATTCTCAATACGCTTCACCTGAAAATGATGCCTTAAATACGACAACCACAACTGTTTTTGGTAGAGAGTCAGTAGGTTTAAGACACACATTAAAAAACCTTTCAATACCATTAACTTTGCTTATCAAAACAATATAGGACAATTATGCAACATATGAACTTATGCTAACATGCAAACCAAATCACCATATCAAACCAACCATACGTATACTGGGTAGGCGTACCCCTTCGATCCTTCCATATGACACTTACGCAACCTAAAATCTACATCTTAGCTTATATTTAGGCCTGGACCCATACCAATTCACTGAGTTGATCAATCTCAAATTAACGATCCGTGAGATGATCAGCCCCACTATTAATGATCCTCAACACAACACAATATCATGCAACAACAAGCCATATGCAGTCACATAATGTCACAGCAACAAAACACATAATCACAATCGAAGACAATTCAAAACATTTCCAAAACACTTAGCATCAATTTTCCATTCCCAATTTAAAACATTAAAAAAGGACTATGAAACTCCGCCTGATGCTTAGCTTCCCAAAAGAATCCAACAAAAGCTATCACAACCACTCCCAGGATAATCTAAACAATTAAGCACACAATAAGCTACCATCAATTAGCATTCAACCCAATATGATGTAACCCTCAACTATGTTGGAAATCTAACTATCTAACATAGTTCTATACTCTGATTTTAAACCTTTTCATTCAACTCCTACATATGCCCATTTAACTAACTCTCTCATGCTACACTTTAGATTTTCTAGTTTTGAGCAGAATTTTATACTCACTTACACGTCCTAAACGTACCACTTAAACACTTCTATAATTCTAACCAAAATTCACCATGCTACATATATGTCCTATGAACCTCTCATAGCTCTCCCAAAGCTATTACCCTTTTACAAATACCCTTTAGAAATTCATTAATCCAAAGTGTCCAGAATTCATCCAGAATCTGACACCCTAAAAGTATGATGCTAGAAGACCACTTTAGACCCCATTATATGACTAGCAAAAATTCAGGGGTCACACACAATATATAAACTAACTTCCACATTGATTTTTAGAAAAATCAAAAGCACAACTGAAATTCGTCACAGTTTTACACATTGATTTTGTAAAGACCTTTTGACCCACATCCCGACCATAAAAACTCACAAGACCAACTTTTATGGAAAGTAGACTCTCTGAGGTTATCTCCAGTATGTTGTAAATTGTTTATTTGATCTTTTATGAATGGGTTTAAACTCGTTACAAAACTGCCTAAAATTCTCAGTTGAATTAAACAACTAATTTCGGCGATCTAGACCTAACGAATGATCATATCTCGTAACCAATTAAACTATAATCAAACATTATTATAACATTATAAACTTCCAGAAAAATCATAGCCCAAAATTTATAACCCCTAATCCATCAAGTTTTTTAAATTACATTAATTGAAATTAAATAACTAGAATTAAAAAACCAAAGATAATGAAAATAACCTTAAAAAAAAACCCTAACTTTTTTTTTTCTTCTCCTTGGTCGGATCGACAAAATAGGAGGGGGTGTTTGGGATTTGTTTTGTATTTATGGGCTACCTAGCAATATTCTAGATTAACTCTAAATAGGAATTGGATAACATTAGGATTACATTTATTGTCCTTTTTTTTTTCTTTATTAATTTTCCGCCGATAAGGTTCATTTTAATTTTTTTATTAATTATATCATTACTTTGTATTTCCTTTAAAAATTATTAATAAAAGCCTTACCTAATTTGACTATAACTTTTTACATAACGACATTCACATACACTATCAAAAATAACTTTTTACTTTTTCATATTCAACCTAACTTTCCTAAAATCAAACTTATACATTTTTTCTTAACGTACATACCACTTAAAATCTAACCTATTCGTAGAATACTAACACAAAAATACGTATACGTCAGTAATACTTACACATTTACACAGAAACCACTCAAATCTCAATAATCATTTCCTGTCACTCAAAAGTGAACGCAATAACTAACCAACAATTTTCACAACTCCATTCCAATCTCATTAGAATGATCAACACTCAAATTAGATGATTACCAATACCTCATAAACACATATAAACACACATAAACACATAAAATCACATAAATCATACATTACAACAGGCACCTAAGTCAACACTAACGGTTTGACTAACCTGCTCAAGCCATGGTTGTCACACATATAATTAAAATTCGACCCATTATCAGGTAAATGAGTGATTCTAATTAGAAACTAACTTAAAAAAATATTAGGGAAGAGTCAACGACCTGTATGAGTGTATGCTGCAACACATTGCGATAATATGAAAGCGGTCAAATGTATGTGTTACAAGTGTCATATCTGGCATATATTCTTAAAAATCTAAAACAACAAACAAAAGAACAGCAAGAAACGGAAATGAATGTGCAGGAACAAAATTTTGGGTGTAATATGGGTTTATATGTCACTTGTTGCTCTATCGCTTTCAAACAGAATTCTATGTACAAAAATGTATGTATATGAGTACCTGTATTACAATTCATTGAACGTCACCACAGGTAATTTACTGGATGTTAAGCACACATAGATTACACTTAAAACGACTACTTGATGAACTTTAGAATGCTAAAAAATAATCCCCAACACAATAATAAAATTGTATAGGAGCAAGAAACCCGACCCCAAAAAAAAAAACCCCCACCCCAAAAAATTGAAACCCTAACAGATATAAATTAAACCCATAGTATCGCCCACATGGCCTCAATATCATATAACAGAAATTCTTGTAGAAAGCATTATATAGGTAATATGGTAACAGCAGATATAAGCATTAAACAAACACAATAAGTTTAATTGTAATAATTTAAATAACTCAAAAGAACACGAAGGTAGCCTCGTTATACATCCATTGGCTATGTAATTAGCAATCAAACATAATAGTATAGTAATATACAAACTATTAAAGAAGAAGTAGTTTGATTACCTTGACAAAGGGTTCAAAAGTCAAGCGAACATGGCTGCAAAACCTATTGTGGACTAACAACTTTGATGATGAAATATTAAGGTGTGACATAGTGACTAGAGATTAGCGATGGAGAGAGAGAAACTAGATAAAGGAGCGAGAGATTGCAAAACCTATTATAGGGGGACTGGAAATTTCAATTTTTAGTGAGATAGGAGAAACTGATTTCGGGTAAAGTAATTTTAGGAGAGGCGGGAGAAAGTAATTTTGGGAGAGGCGGGATAAACTAATTTAGGGGAAAGTAATTTTGGAGAGGTGGAGAGGGTAGTTTAAACTTTTACTCAAAAATTAGATATAAGAATTGTAACACTTCTCAGTTCAGTTCAGTTGCCATTTCAATAGCATCCTGCATTGTTTTCGGCCTTGACGCTACAATATTTCCATGGATCATGTTAGGCAATCCACCGACATACCTTTCAATCTTGTCAGACTCCTCAGGAAACATCCTAACACACAACAATGCCAGTTCCTGGAAATGTTGATTGTAGCCTATCACATCGATACCTTTCACTTTTAAATTCCACAATTCAGTCTCGAGCTTTTTCATCTTGTTCCTCGGGTAGTACTTGTCAGTCATCTTCTTTCTCAGATCGATCCAGGTCATTGCATACGCAACATCATGACCAACAGTCATAACGTGGGAATTTCACCATGTTAGAGCACTTGCTAAAGAGTAAATGGAAACATTGGTCTGGTTTTTCCATAAATAAATACTTATGCGGAATACATTCTCCATCGTTTTCAAACCAATGAGTAGTTTCCGACAACTCCCACAGTGCCCTTTGAAATAAAGGAGGTTCACCTTTCATGAAGTCTTGGTAAGTACACTCTTGAGCAACGCGTTCAGTCCTTCTGATACCCATTCCTGAATTATGGCTGTCATCGCCATTCGTGCTTCTGTTAGCATCACGTGCTGCCAAGGCGACAGTAACGCCTTGGTCAATCATTTCCTGAAGATGGGCATTAGTGACAGATGTGGTGTTGGTTGTTGTGGCTAGTGTGGTTATGGTTCTAGGTGATTCTCGGTTGGTTGATCCTGGTACCGAGCACATAAACAAGTAGCATGTACAATGTCCGATCTGCTTGAAGTAAGATACATTAGGGAATCGATCATGCTTCGATATTTCATTGCATCGACGGGAGTCACATTCGTATCAAGATCAAGCTTGTTTTTAGTCTCCATTTGAGTACCAATGGGATCATAATGTTTCATTCCATGTTTTTTAGGATTTCAAGCACGTAATTAGAGTGGTTTCTAAAAATGCCACAGGAGGATTAGTTAACTTGTAAACCAAGGAAAAATGTCATTTCCCCCATCATCGACATTTCGAAGCGGCTTTTCATGAGGTCAGCAAATAACTGGGCATACTTAGGATTTGTAGAACCAAAGATAATATCATCTACATAGACATGTAGCACTAAGGTGTCGTCGTCATAGCGTCTTGTAAATAGTATTGGATCAACGGTTCCTTTGGTGAAGTGATTTTGTAGCAGAAACTTTGACAATTCATTGTACCATTGTAACACCCCCAAAAATGGGTCGCAGCGGAATATAGATATCCGGGGCGTGTCACTTCATAATAACATTGCACAAGATATAAGAACGACCTCTAATTGTGTCGTTTGAAAATGATACATTGGATTTAATAAAATACTTGATACAAAAGCACTCTGCTTTAACTTGTTCATCCTTAAAAATGTGAAGATTTTACTTCCTGAATAATATCCCTAAAATACAATGCACTTGAATCTTTATAGCCATGATTCCAAAAATATAGACCACCAATGTATCCTTGTACCTTGAAATCCTGAGAAAAACATGCTTAAAACGGTCAACATAAAGTTGGTGAATTCATAGGTTTATATTTGTATAAAACAGAACCGCAAGATTT
>BQNB010062682.1:13790-35984 GCA_026074375.1 Tanacetum coccineum
AAATCTTGCCCAAATTGCAATTAATTAACCTTTTTGACATTTTGTATGTTTTTTTTACATTTTTACGTTTTATACGTTTTTGTACGTTTTTTACGTTTATGTACGTTTTTTTATGTTTTTTACGTTTTTGTATATTTTTACGTTATTTTACGTTTTTGTACGTGTTTTGATACGTTTTCGTCTGTTTTCACACTTTTTTCTGTTTTCGTCCGCTTTCGCACGTTTTCTTTCGTTTTCATACGTTTTACACGTTTTCGTTCGTTTTTGGACATTTTCTTACGTTTTCGTCCGCATTTTGCGCGTTTTCGTCGGCTTTTACGCGTTATCGTCAGCTTTCACGCGTTTTCGTCAGCTTTCTCGCGTTTTAGTCTGTTTTCGCACGTTTTCGTCTGTTTTCGCACATTTTTGTTTGTATCTAGATGTTCTCGCACGTTTTCTTATGTTCTCCCACGATTTCTTACGTTTTCTTTCGTTTTCACATATTTTCTTTCGTTTTTGTCATTTTCTTACGTTTTCGCACGTTTTCTTAGGTTTTAATACGTTTTCGCACGCTTTCGTCCGCATTCGCGCGTTTTCCCTCGTTTTTTAAAGCTTTCGCGCTTTTTCGCCATCTTTCGCGTGTTTTCGCCATCTTTCGCGCGTTTCGTCTTTGTTCAGACGTATTTGGCCGTTTTTAGACGTTTGTGGCAGTTATCAATCGGTTACTTCTGTTTTCATACGTTATCTATCAATGATATTATACCAAAAACCCTAAAACCCTAACCACTATACCCTAAACCCTTAACCACTAGGTATAATATCACAAATAACATATACATAAACTTTAAGATCTATACCAAAAACTCTAAGATTTAGGTTCATTTGGATACAAAGTTTTTTGTGGATACTAGGGGACCAATCTCCACCCTTCATCTTCATCTTAATCTAACCACTAAAACATATACCAAAAAATCTAAACCACTAACCACTAGATATAATATCACAAGTGATGTACACATAAACTTTAAAATCTATACCAAAAACCTTAAACCCCTAACCAGTAAACCCTATACAAAAAACCTTAAACCCTTAACCACTACGTATAATATCACAAGTGATGTATGGATAAACTTTAAAACCTATGCCAAAAACCCTAAACCCCTAACCACTAAACTATAACGCAAAAAACACTTAAACATCTAACCACATAAAACGTTATAACCAAAAACTCTAAAACCACCAACCGCTAAACCTGATACCAAAAACCCTAAACCTCCCTCCTTAACCACTAAAACTATATCAAAAATCCTAAACCCCTAACCACTAAACCTGTTGATAAAATATAATGCCTAAAAACATTACTAATATTTTTCACATCTTTACGTTTTTGATAATCACAAAATATAAAAAACGTTCAATGTAAATTAAACATAAACAAGTCATTAAAGTATAAATTTTCCATTTTGTAAAATAAATCACATACAAAATGTATGAAATAAATAAATTGCTTAATGCTATTTTATGATAAAAGAAGATTTTTTATTCAACCTCACACTATTTTTATAAAATGTTGTAAACATTTTTATAAACATTACAAAATATTTTCTACAATTAAAAGAAATGTTTTATTCAAAATAAACATTTTGAAATTCAAATTTTTTGTCCTGAAACGGCTAGAAAAGTTCCAGAAAATTCCTCCTTCACTAAAGACAAACTGGGGAGCGTCTATCCTAGGGCTGCCCCCTTAAAATACACGTTCGACCCCCTTAAATTTAAGGGGACCACACCCTAGGGTAGACGCACCCTGCAGTTTGTCCTAAATACTCGGAATTCCCCATTAATTTTCTCAACCTTTGCACTCATTCTTTCTGCTCTAAACACCACATAACCTTTTCCAAATCCTTTGATCAATAATCATAAAGTTTTGTACCAAGTGATCCCAGCTTAATTCCTCAGAACCAACAAAAGAATACTTTTCATCATCAAGTGAAGAAGAATTATACCTTTAGTGTGCATAGCAAATCCTTTGTTGCATGACCCCCCCCATATCACATATTGTAAATCAATATTGAATATCTTGTAATATGTGTTTTGTAGTAGTAGATCTTGGCGACTTTGTAATGTATAGTTAGATTCGTGGTAAATTAACCAATAGTGGTTAGAATAGTTGTTATAAAAATAGTGAGGTGAAGTAAAGTCTTGAAGTTGTGAAGAGTTTGTTAAGTTTGTGAACAAGTCGTGAAGTCTGTTGTGATAGAGTTGGTTCTATAAGAATATAACACGACATTTAGCTTTGTGTCGTAACTCGGTGTAAGCAACGTGTAGTATGGTTATCTTTTTCTCCGCCATAAGGAGAGCATAGTTGACAATATGAATAAAACTCTCGAGTTAGGTGCTCGGGAGGGGTGGATTATGGCCGAAAAGTTCATCGATACGAACCACTATAAAATCCTCGCATTTGGTTTGAATGTTCTTACTCTTTATCTCATGTCTACATTATTTCATCATACTATCAACAATCAATTGGTCTAGATAACATATTGTTCATAATTGTGCAGTATTGAATCATATGAATTCGAAATCTAGAATTTTTACAAACACTTTAAAACCTAAGAAAAAAACCGTAAACCAATTTAATCCCCCCTTCTAGTTTTACCACAATTGGTATCAAAGCGGCCACGTTTAAACAAGATTTTTATAAAAATAAATTGTAAATTCTAAAACGTTTGAATCGATCTATGGAATCGGAAAAATATTTAAGAAAGGCAATCTATGCAAAGACCAACCAACCATCCTGAAAGTGATGGATTTATTTATTGGAAAAATAGATTCGAAACTTATGTGAAATAAAAAGATCTAGACCTTTGGCATGTATTTACCGATGGTGATTTTCCTCCTATTCAAAATAATCCTGAAACTAAAAAGGATGAAGTTGTACCTTTTTATAAACAAAACGATGATCTTAAAAAGAAACTTGCAAAAAATAATGAAGCTAAAATGGTAATTTATAATGCTTTGCCACGTAAAGAATACGAAAAAAAATTATGTGTCAAACCGCAAAAGAAATTTGGGATACTTTATTAATCACTCATCAAGGTAATAATTAAGTCAAAGCTAACAAAATAGATCTTTTTGTTCAACAATATTAACAATTCACGATTCCGGAAGAGGAATCAATAGATAATGCCTTTGCTAAATTTAACAATATTATTACTAGTCTAAAAGCACTTGATGAAGGGTTTTCTAGCAAGAATTGTGTTAGGAAGTTTCTTAGGGCATTACATCCAAAATGGCGCGCAAAAGTCACGGTGATTGAAGAATCAAATAATCTAACCACCTTACCTCTTGACGAACTTATTGGAAACTTGAAAGTTTATGAAAAAATAATAAAGAAAGATTTCGAAACGGTCAAAGGCAAGAAAGAATAAAGTAGATCTTTTGCATTAAAGGTGAAAAAGGAAGTAAGTGATGAAGATAACTCAAGCTCCGATAGTAAACACGAAGAGTATGCTATGGCCGTAAAGGAATTCAAGAAATTCTTCAAGAGACGAGGAAGATTTGTAAGACAACCACGAGGCGATAGAAAAACATTCCAAAGAAGTAGAAATGATGGCTATGGTAAAAGTAAAGAAAATGTTTTAGATGTGGTGATCCAAATCACCTCATTGGAGAATGTTCAAAGCCATCAAAGAACAATGATCAAAAAGCATTTATTGGAGGAGCATGGAGCGACAATGGAGAAGATGAAGTGGAAAAGACTAAAGATGAAACTTGTCTTGTAGCTCAAGCGCCCGATGAAATATGCCTAGGAATAAACTTGGAACCCGATGAGTGGATTAAAGATAGTGGATGCTCAAAAACCCATGACCGGAAGATCGAAAGTTCTTTTCTTTCATTCAAAGCAAACAACGGAGAAAAACGAATCTTTGGGAGAAACATACGCGGTAAAAATCATAGGCAAAAGTACGATTTTCTAAAGACTCACTAATAATTGAAAATGTGAGCGCACGTAGATAACTAAACATATAACTTGCTTATTTGTAGTCAAATAGTAGATAACAATGCAGAGTAATAATTACCGAACACGATAGTGAAATATCTAAGAAGAAAAGGTTATAGGTAAAAGGACTTAGGAAATGAGGAATATATGTAAAAAAAACTAGTAAATAAACCAGGAAGACAAAATAATGCATCAACATTGGCAAAATTCCACACGTAAGGCAACTGAGATTAGGTTCCTGCAAATATGCAATTAATTCAATCATTAGCATTTAAAGAATTAGTTAGAAACCTACCCAAATTAAAATACGACCGACATTTTTATGATGCTTGAAAAATTGGAAAACAAGCTCATGCGAGTCACAAGGCTAAAAATATAGTTTCAACAACTAGATACTTATAACTAACCACATGGATTGTGTAAGTGGCCCCTCCGCATATTATACTAAGGTAATGGAGGGAATCGTTAATACCTTAGTAATCGTAGAGACTATCTCATTCACTGAACTAGATTTTTAGCAATAAAACCGAATCCTTACGAAATTCGAAATATTTAACTAATATGATCCAAAACAAATTAGGATGTTTTTCCATTGTATTAATTAGAACTGATATGAGGTCGGGAAATTTGATAATGAAGTACAAATTCGAAACATATTGAGATTTTAAATGGGAATCTCATAATATTTTTGCCCACTGTACTCCGACAATCCAAATGGGGTAGTATAAAGAAAAAATCCACCCTACAAGAAATGTAGTAAACCATTTAAAAAACGAACAAAACCATTCCTCAAAATGTTTGGTGTAAAGCGGTCGAATTACGTCAACCTATATAAATAATAGAGTTTCCATTAGAACGTATAATTAGGAAAAAACACCATACGGATAGTTAAGAGGTAGGAAACCAACCTTAACTATTTTTAAAGTATCGAAAGGAAATGTTTTTATTCTTAATACAAAAGGATTACCTCACCAATTCGACCCAAAGTCTTACAAGGTGTCCTTCCTAGATAAATCGCAAAATATGTAAAGCTTTCAATAATACTTAAAAAACAAACAATGAAAAGTTGAAGAGTCGTTGAAATGTAACTGTTCAAGAACCCTCCCCCGACAAAAACATCAACCAATGAAGATGACGAGTAAGCACCGAAGAAAAATCTAAAAGTTTAGACCTAGGCAATGATCTTGAAGACATCTCATTAGAAAATGATCAAATTGTAAATATTAAAGAATCTAAAACTTATCCCCTAGAAAACGTTATTGGTAATCTAAATCAAAGAACTCTTAGGTCGCAAGCTCAAGACAAAAGCAATTTCTTTTGCTTTATTTCAACAATAGAACCTAAAAATATAAATGAAGCATTAAAAGATGAAAATTAGGTGATGGCCATGTAAGAGGAACTAAACCAATTTAAAACAAATGATGTTTGGGAACTAGTCCCAAATCCCATGGATATGACCATTATAGGAACAAAATGGGTATATAGAAATAAACTCGATGAAAATGGAGTCGTAACTAGAAACAAGGCTAGTTTAGTCGCCCAAGGATATAATCAACAAGAAGGAATTGATTATGATGAAACATATGCACCCGTAGCTAGACTAAGAGTCCATAATAAAAACTTTTAGCTTATGCTTGCGCACTAGCATTTGAAGTTATGTACAAATGGATTGAAGAGTGCATTCCTTAACTTTATTATCAATAGGAGGTTAACATGGCACACACTTCCGGATTCATTGACTTCAGCAAAACCTATTTATGTCTATAAACTTAAGAAAGCTCTTTAATGGTCTAAAACAAGCTCCAAAAGGCATGATACGATCGATTAAAAGCCTTTCTTAATAAACATAATTACTCCATGTATGGAAAATGTAGGATAACACACTCTTGAAACTTCACTAAAAAGAAAGACCCAATCTCATTATGTCCAAATATATGTTGATGACGTTAACATCGGATCAACTTGTCAAGAAATGTTTGATGACTTTGCCAAGAACATGTCTGATGATTTGAAATGAGAATGATGGGGGACTAAAATTCTTCTCAGGATTACAAATAAAAACAACAAGATGATGGAAATTTTTTAATCAATCAAAATATAATTCAAGGAATGCTTAAGAAATTGTACTAGAGACTCTAAGCCAATAAAAACCCCTTATGACTACAGAAAACCAAACTCACAAGAGACGAAGAAGGTGAGTCCTAGATAATTCCAAAGTATAGAGGCATGATATGGGTAGTTTTATTAACTTAAGGCAAGTAAGAGACCCGATATCATGTTTATGTTTGCCTTTGGCCCGCTTTTAAGAGGATCACCAAAAAACCTCTTACCTAGAAGCTGGGTTAAACGAAATCTCTAATACACTAAGGGAACCGGCATAGAAACAATAGTGTAATTCGTGATATCGGATCATGCGGGAGATTACGTAGATCGCAAGAGCACTAGTGGTGTTTGCACGTTTAAATTATCGGGATGTTTTCTAACATCTGGTTTTTCGAAAAGCAAACAGCACTTCTTGCCATCTCCACAACCAAAGCGGAATATGTAAGCGCCGGAAAGGCATGTCAACAAGCCCTATGGATGAAACAAGCTCTCATAGACTATGGCGTTAGGTTAGACGGCATTCCAATAATGTGTGATAACAAAGAGGCTATAGACTTAAGTAAGAATCCCGTTCAACACTCACGAACAAAACACATTGAGATTCGCCATCACTTCCTTCGCGATAATGTTCAAAAAGAAAATATCACTATAGAAAAAGTCACATCGGAAGACAACATAGCCGATATCCTAACTAAACCACTTAAACGTGAGCCTTTTAACTACTTACGTCTAGGTCTATGAATAATGGAACAAATCGATTAAGTATTTGGCATAATAAAGAAATGATAATCATCAAAGAATTGTTTGACAAAAATTCTGGGAATTTTTTTCAAACAGGGGGTGGCCCCCTTAAATCATAAAGGGCGGGCCCCTTAATTTTAAAGGGACCACCCAGACTTTAAGGGGACCACCCACTGACAAAAAAAAAATTCTTCTTCTCTCTGTGTCTAGGTTCCTATTTTACACAAAAAAACAAGATTGGGAAAAGTTTATAAACAAACTTCTACTAATTCTTCTATGCATATCTCATTATATATAATAGTCCCAATCTATTATTTTCTAAAAAGTTCTTCTCACAACTAGGAGCACATAAAAATCAAGTTTCAATAATATTGTTTGAGGATATGGCTAAAAACATTTTTCACATATGCATAATGTTCTCTTACTTGTTGTCAAAAGTATATAATCTAATATATAATTTTTGACAATCTTGATTGAGCAAAATTAAATCATGGAGCATTTGGATTATTTCTTAGGTTTTACTTGTCTTAGTGTCGAAATAATCGCTACTCCACATTTTTCGCATTTAGACACACACTAGTACTTGCACAAAAGTTTGGTTCATTGTTAACTTAGCCCTCTTGTCAAGAAAAATTCCTTGTGCATTATATCTAGTTACTATTTTATATATGTTCTTCACTACTAAAAATCTTTGATCCTTAATATGAGTATATGCGAAAATTATGTGAAATAGTTTTATCCTACATCTTGTCATACATATGTAGAATGTTGAATGCTTAATTGCTATATGCTAAAAATACTAATTGCCAAAAAAGGATGGACTTGCTGTAAATTTACCTCCAAAACAGAAACGCTCACATAAAATTTTGTGAAAATTTTGTTTTTTGGGAAATCTGGGAAACAACAGAGGGCGGCCCCCTTAATTCATAACGAGCGGCCCCCTTATCTTTAAGGGGACCGCCCTAGTATAACACGGGTAAAACAGTATTTTTTTTCTTTCTTTTTAACCAGAAAAAACCTTCTTGCCCTCATAGTCAACATAGCCATTTGCCATCTCAAATCCATCTCTTCCATGTCATCTAGATGGATTTGTTGCAAGTCCTCATGTACAAGTTGAGGACTATTTGGTTGACTAGCAAAGAATGCACAAATAACAGCATCACTCAAGTTATCAATATTTGTAGAGTTAGCAGCATTAACTTGAGTGCTAGCAGTAGTAACTCTATGAGCAGTATTAACTGCTTCATTAGTGCTGCTAGTGTTGTTATTTGAAGAGGAAACAAAAGCCATGTTCTGTGTGCTTGAACTTGAGCTAGACATCCCTTTAACTTCTGGTTCCTACACCTTGAGGTTGTTGTAGAGATCATTCATGCTCATTGTATCCAAATCAGCCTTATTCCTCCACACAACAACATGTGTGTTCCACTCGGGTGACAAACTTCTTAATAACTTTTGATTAACATCTTCTTGTGAAATCTTTTCACCCAAAAGCTCCTACTGACTCATAAGCTTTTGAAGCCTATTAAAAGTTTGATCAAGCATCTCTGAACTTGGAACAGTAAAGTTTTCATATTTCTACATTAAGAGATTCCTTTTAGTCTTTTTAGTAGTTTCATTCCAACCAAATCTCTTTTCAACAACTTCTAGCAACTTCTTAAAATCCTTTATAGAGTTAAACTTTAACTGATGTTCATTGGGAATGCCCACCATTAAAGTACTTGTTGATAGAAATAATGCCTAAAAACATTATTAATATTTTTCACATCTTTATGTTTTGATAATCACAAAGTATAAAAACGTTCAATGTAAAGTTAAACGTAAATAAGTAATTAGTAGTAAATCTTCATTTCAAAAATTATATCACTTAAAGGTATGAATAAATAAATGCTTAATGCATTGTATGATCAAAGAAAAATTTTATTCAACCTCACACTTTTATAAAATGTTGTAAACATTTTTATAAACATTACAAAACATTTGCTCTGATACCACTTGTTGATCCCACTTCAATAGATCAAATTCCTTAAGCTTGTTTAAGGTTTAGATATAGTAGATAAATCTAACACAACTATAGTAGAAACTACTTTTTGAATGTATCAAATATTATGCGGAATCTAATCTTTAATATTAAGAAGAGTTATCAATGAAACAGTAATTCAATGAACATACAATTTAACAAATCAGCTACAATATTATTAAAGATAATAATATGATACTCTCAAAGTATTAGGGTTACAAAGACCTTGAAGCTATGAATTGTACGTCTAATAATACTTCAAACGATTGATAAAAGATATCAAACTCTGTTGATAAAATATAATGCTTAAAACATTACTAATATTTTTCACATCTTTACGTTTTGATAATCACAAAATTAAAAACGTTCAATGTAAATTTAAAACGTAACAATGTAATTAGTAGTAATTTTCATTTCAAAAATTCTATCACTTAAAGGTTTGAAGTTGAATAATTGTTTAATGCATTTTATGATCAAATGAAATTTTTATTCAACCTCACACTTTTATAAAATGTTGTAAACATTTTTATAAACAGTACAAAATATTTTTTATAAATAAAAGAAATCTTTTATTCAAAATAAACATTTTGAAATTCAAATTTTTGGTCCTAAAATGGCTAGAAAAGTTCTAGAAAATCCCCCCTACACTAAAGACAAACTGAGGAGCGCCTATCCTAGGGCGGCCCCCTTAAATACACGAGCGGCCCCCTTAAAATTAAGGGGACCACCCACCTATTTAAGGGGACCGCCCCTAGGTAGACGCTCCTTCAGTTTGTTCTATAAATACTGGACTTTTTCCCACTATTTTCTCACCTTTTGCACTCATTTTTTTGCTCTAAACAGCCCATATATCCTCTCCAAAATCCTTTGATCATTTAATCATAAAGCTTTGTTTCTAAGTTATTCAAGCTTAATTCCTTGAGTGCAAGAGAAGAATACTTTCATCATCAAGTGAAGAAGTATTATACCGTAGTGTGCATAGCAATCTTGTTGCATCCATATCACATACTTGTAAATCATTTGTATATCTTGTATTTGTGTGTAGTAGTTAGATCTTGGCGATCTTTGTAAGTATAGTTAGATCGTAGTGATCTTACCAAGTAGTGTTAGATAGTTGTGATATAAATAGTGTGGTGAAGTGAAGTCTTGAAGTTGTGAAGAAGTTGTGAAGTTGTGAAGTTGTGAAGAAGTTCTGAAGTTGTAAAGAAGTTGTGAAGTTGTGAAGAAGTTGTGAACAAGTAGTTAAGTCGTGTTGTGATAGATTGGTTCTAGCTAAGATTAGAACTCAACATTTAGCTTTGTGTCATAAATCAGTGTAAGCAACATTGTGTACGGTTTTCTCCACCATAAGGGAACTTGTTGACATAGTGAAGAAAACTCTCGAGTTAGGTGCTCGGGGAGTGGAGTTGGGCAAAGAGGTGCTTCGTTACCGAACCACTATAAATCCTCGCGTTGTAGTTTGATTGTTCTTACTCTTATCTCTTGTCTTACATTATTTCCTCATAATATCATATCAATTGTCTAGATAAGCATATTGTTCATATTGTGCAAGTATTGAATTCACATAAATTTGAATCTAGAATTTTTACAAACACTTTAAAACCTTATGTTAAAAAGCGATAAACTATTCAACCCCCCTTCTAGTTTTCCTCAATTGGTATCAAGAGCTACGTTAAACAATATTTTTAAAATAAATTGTATTTTAAAACTTGAATCGATCTATGGAATCGGAAAAATATTTAGAAGGGCAATCTATGCAAAGACCACCACTATTTGAAAGTGATGGATTTATTTATTGGAAAAATAGATTCGAAACTTATGTGAAATCAAAAGATGGAGACCTTTGGCATGTTATTACCGATGGTGATTTTCCTCCTATTCAAAATAATCCTAAAACTAAAAAGGATGAAGTTGTACCTTTTCATAAACAAAACGATGATCCTAAAAAGAAACTTGCAAAAAATAATGAAGCTAAAATGGTAATTTATAATGCTTTGCCACGAAAAGAATACGAAAGAATTTTTATGTGTCAAACCGCAAAAGAAATTTGGGATACTTTATTAATCACTCATCAAGGAAATAATCAAGTCAAAGCTAACAAAATAGATCTTCTTGTTCAACAATATGAACAATTCACGATTCCGGAAAAGGAATCAATAGATAATGCCTTTGCTAAATTTAACACTATTATTACTAGTCTAAAAGCACTTGATGAAGGTTTTTCTAGCAAGAATTGTGTTAGGAAGTTTCTAAAATGGCGCGCGAAAGTCACGGCGATTGAAGAATCAAAGAATCTAACAACCTTACCTCTTGACGAACTTATTTGAAACTTGAAAGTTTATGAAGAAGTAATAAAGAAAGATTTTGAAACGGTCAAAGGCAAGAAAGAACAAAGTAGATCTCTTGCATTAAAGGTGAAAAAGGAAGTAAGTGATGAAGATAGCTCAAGCTCCGATAGTGAAGAAGAAGAGTATGCTATGGCCGTAAAGGAATTCAAGAAATTCTTCAAGAGACGAGGAAGATTTGTAAGACAACCACGAGGCGATAGAAAAAACATCTTGAAAGAATAGAATGGATGGATATGGTATAACAGTAAAGAAAATGTTTTAGATGTGGTGATCCAAATCACCTCATTAGAGAATGTTCAAAGCCATCAAAGAACAATGATCAAAGAGCATTTATTGGAGGAGAATGGAGCGACAATGGAGAAGATGAAGTGGAAAAAACTAAAGATAAAACTTGTCTTGTAGCTCAAGCGCCCGATGAAATATTCCTAGGAATAAACTTGGAACCCGATGAGTAGATTAAAGATAGTGGATGCTCAAAACACATGACCGGTATTCGAAAGTTATTTTCTTCATAAAAATCATACAACGGAGGAAACGTAATCTTTGGGAGCAACTTGCGCGGTAAAATCATAGGCAAAGGTACGATTTCTCAAGACTCACTAATAATTGAAAATGTTGAGCACGTAGATAACTTAACATATAACTTGCTTAGTGTAGGTAAAATATGTGATAACAAATGCAAAATAATATTTACCGAACACGATAGCAAAATAATCAAAGACGAAAAGGTTATAGGTAAAGGAATTCGGAAAGGAGGAATATATGTAATGAAACTAGGAAATAAACCGGAAGACAAAATATGCCTTGCAACATTGGACAAAAATTCCACACTATGGCACAGGAGATTAGGTCACGCTAATATGCAATTAATTCAATCATTAGCATCTAAAGAATTAGTTAGAAACCTACCCAAATTAAAATACGACCGACATTTGTGTGATGCTTGCAAAATTAGAAAAGAAGCTCATGCGAGTCACAAGGCTAAAAATATAGTTTCAACAACTAGATGCTTAGAACTACTTCACATGGATTTGTTTGGCCCCTCTGCCATACGAAGTTATGGATGGAATCGTTATACCTTAGTAATCGTAGATGACTATTCTCGATTTCTTGGAATAGATTTTTTAGCAAATAAAACCAAAGCCTTCAAAAAATTCGGAAATATTTAGCAAAATGATCCAAAACAAATTAGGATGTTCTATTGTATCAATTAGAACGGATCATGGTCGGGAATTTGATAATGAAGTACAATTTGGAAAATATTGTGATTTAAATGGGATATCTCACAATTTTTCCGCTCCTCGTACTCCACAATCAAATGGGGTAGTAGAAAGAAAAAATCGCACTTTACAAGAAATGAGTAGAACCATGTTAAATGAACAATCCATTCCTCAAAAATTTTGGTGCAATGCGGTCGATACATCAACTTATATAATTAATAGAGTTTCTATTAGACGTATTTTAGGAAAAACTCCATACGAGTTGTTAAGAGGTAGGAAACCAAACCTTAACTATTTTAGAGTATTCGGAAGTAAATGTTTTATTCTTAATACAAGAGATTACCTCACCAAGTTCGACCCAAAGTCGTACGAAGGCGTTTTCCTAGGATATTCATAAAATAGTAAAGATTACATAATACTTAACAAACAAACAATGAAAGTTGAAGAGTCATTGAATGTAACTTTTAATGAAACTCTACCTCCACCTAAAACATCACCATTGGAAGATGATGAATTAGTCGAAGAAGAAGCTATTAAGGTTAGTAAAACAAACCCATAGGCAATGATCTTGAAGACATTTCATTAGAAAATAATTAAATGGCAAACATTAAAGAATCTAAAAGTCATCCCTTAGAAAATGTTATTGGTAATCTAAATCAAAGAACTTTTAGGTCGCAAGCTCAAGACAAAAGCAATTTCTTTTGCTTTATTTCAACAATAGAACCTAAAAATATAAATGAAGCATTAAAAGATGAAAATTGGGTAATGGCCATGCAAGAGGAACTAAACCAATTTAAAATAAATGATGTTTGGGAATTAGTCCCAAATCCCATGGATATGACCATTATAGGAACAAAATGGGTATATAGAAATAAACTCGATGAAAATGGGGTTGTAACTAGAAACAAAGCTAGGTTGGTCGCCCAACGTTATAATCAACAAGAAGAAATTGATTATGATGAAACATATGCACCCGTAGCTAGACTAGAGTCCATAAGAATTCTTTTTGCTTATGCTTGCGCACTAGATTTTAAGTTATACCAAATGGATGTGAAGAGTGCATTCCTTAAGGGTTTTATCAATGAGGAGGTTTATGTGGCACAACCTCCAGATTCATTGACTTTGCAAAACCTAATTATGACTATAAACTGAAGAATGCTCTTTATGGTCTAAAACAAGCCTCAAAAGCTTGGTACGATCGACTAAAAGCCTTTCTTATTAAACATAATCATTCCATAGGAATGGTAGATAACACTCTTTTCACTAAAAAAAAGACTCCAACATCATTATTGTCCAAATATATGTTGATGACATTATATTCGGATCAACTTGTCAAGAAATGTGTAATGACATTGCCAAGATCATGCATGATGAGTTTGAAATGACTATGATGGAGGAACTAAACTTTTTCTTAGGATTACAAATAAAACAATTAGATGATGTAATATTTTTTAATCAATCAAAATATATTAAGGAAATGCTTAAGAAATTTGGAGTAGAAGACTCTAAGTCAATAAAAACCCTTATATCTACGGAAACTAAACTCACAAGAGATGAAGAAGGTGAGTCTGTAGATAATACTAAATATAGAGTCATGATAGGTAGTTTATTATACTTAACGGCAAGTAGACCCAATATCATGTTTAGTGTTTGCCTTTGTGCAAGCTTTCAAGAGGATCCCAGAATCTCTTTCCTAGAAGCGGTTAAATGTATCTTCCGATACATTAAAGGCACTATGCATTTAGGGTTATGGTATCCTAAGGGATCTGGCATAGAAACAATAGTTTATGCGGATTCGAATCATGCGGGTGATTACGTAGATCACAAGAGCAATAGTGGTGTTTGCACGTTCATGAGATGTTGTTTAACATCTTAGTTTTTGAAGAAGCAAACCGCTCTTGCCATCTCCACAACCAAAGCGGAATATGTAAGTGCCAGAAAGGCATGTCAACAAGCCCTATGGGTAAAACAAGCTCTCGTAGACTATGGCATTAGGTTAGATGATATTCCAATAATGTGTGACAACAAATGGGATATAGACTTAAGTAAGAATCCCGGTCAACACTCACGAACAAAACACATAGAAATTTGCCACCACTTCCTCCTTGATAATGTTCAAAAAGGGAATATCTCTATAGAAAAGGTATCATCGGAAGACAACATAGCCGATATTTTAACTAAACCACTTAAACGTGAACCATTTAACTACTTAAACCATCCATGTTTCGAATCAGCTGGTAATGGGCCTGAAACCGAGTCTCTGAGACCTAGTCATGCCATTTTAAATAAAGGCATTTTTTCATACAATCTTAGGCCTCCATATATCAAAATGGTATGTTCTTCAACATTTGGGGAGGCATTAATAAGTGACATACTTTAACATAATACTTCATCATTCCAAACTTCGAATTGGCTGGTCATGGGCCTTAACCAAAGTCTCTGAGACCGAGTTATGCAATTTTTAATAAAGGCCCTTTTTCATACGATCTTGGGCCTCCATAAAGTACATGGTCTATTCTTCAACAATTGTACCTGGGTCAATAAGTGACACATTTAAACTTAATAATTCCTCGTTTCATCTTTCAAATCTGAAAGTAATGGGCTTGAAACCGAGTCTCTAAGACCGAGTTATGCCATTTTAAATAAAGGCCTTTTCTTGAAAAGATCTTGGGCCTCCATAACTAAAATTGTTTGTTCTTCAACACTTGGGCCTGCATCGATAAGCGACACATTTTTACACAATACTTCTCCGTTCCATGATTTGAATCGGCTAGTCATGGGCCTGAAATCGAGTCTCTGAGACCAAGTTATGCCATTTTGAATAAAATCATTTTCTGTATACGATCTTGGGCCTCCATAATCAAAATGGCCTGTTCTTCAACACTTGGGCCTGAATCAATAAGCTACACATTTTTATACAATACTTCCCCGTTTCAAGATTAGAATTGGCTGGTCATGGGCCTGAAATTGAGTCTCTAAGACTGAGTTATACCATTTTGAATAAAGGTCGTTTCTTTATACGATCTTGGGTCTCCATAAACAAAATCGTATTTTCTTCAACACTTGGACCTGCATCAATAAGTGACACATTTAAACACAATAATTCCTCGTTCCATGTTTTGAATCATCTGGTAATGGGACTGAAACCGAGTCTCTGACTTAGTCATGCCATTTTGAATAAAGGCCTTTTTTTCATACAATCTTAGGCCTCCATAAACAAAATGGTATGTTCTTCAACACTTGGGGCTGCATTAATAAGTGACATATTTTTACACAATACTTCCTCGTTCCAAACTTCGAATTGGCTGGTCATGGGCCTTAACCCAAGTCTCTAAGACCGAGTTATGCCATTTTTAATAAAGGCCCTTTTTCATACGATCTTGGGCTTCCATAAAGAAAATGTTTTATTCTTCAAAACTTGGGCCTGCATCAATAAGTCACACATTTTGACACAATACTTCTTCGTTCTAAGCTTTAAATCAGCTGGTCATGGGCCTGAAACCGAGTCTCTGAGACCGAGTTATGCCATTTTGTATAAAGGCTTTTTCTTCATACGATCTTGGGCCTCCATAAATAAAATGGTCTGTTCTTCAACAATTGGACTTGCATCAATAAGTGATACATTTAAACATAATAATTCCGCGTTCCTTCTTTCAAATCGGCTGGTAATGGACTTGAAACTTAGTCTCTGAGACTGAGTTATCCCATTTTAAATAAAGGCCTTTTCTTCATACGATCTTGGGCCTCCATAAACAAAATGGCATGTTCTTCAGCACTTAGGCCTGCATCGATAAGCGACATATTTTTACACAATACTTCCCCGTTCTAAGATTTGAATCGGCTAGTCATGGACCTAAAATCGAGTATCTGAGACCGAGTTATTGCTGGATCTTTTAATTAATAGATCTTAACCTTTAGCTTGCAAAGATATTGTTACTTTAGATAATTCAAAGGAAACAATAAAGAAACACGGATTTAAACACTATTAATTATGCGAAAACTAATCAACAAAGCCTAGAAGAATAGTATTGAATAACACAAGAGAACTTTTTAATATAACTTGAATCTGCCTAGGTTACAGATTACAAAAACCATGATTGCTAATTAATCTCTATTGATCCGTGTAGAACTATATCTACTAACTATGCCTAGGGTTCCTTTTACACACCAAGGAAACCCTAATAGGCTTTACAAAACGCGTATAAAGATCATGCATATCCTTACCTAAGATATCTCATGCATATCTCATAAACGGTACTAACTATTTTATATTAACGATACTAACTATCTGATTAGTACTTAACATTTTGTACTGTCAGTACTAATTACAACTAGCGGTAATAACTAACATAACTAACGGTACTAAGTCAGGAATGCATAATTCCCAACAATCCTCCCCTAAACATGATTGTTCAACTTGTTAACCTTCATGCTTCTTTAGTTTATTCTTCTTAAACTCTTGGAGGATGTATCCAAACACTTTGTCAAATCTTTGATTTCAGTTATCCCTCTTTATCTGCAACATGTCTTTTCAGCAACACAGCAACATCCAACTAAGTTGGCTTTGTAGTTTTTGGCAAACTACCAGCCATTAACGGATTTGATATTCCTTTACCAGTAGCCGTGTGCTCTGGGATAGCAATTCTTACATTGTAAAACAACATGGTGATTTGATAAGCTTATAGTTTTATAAACTATCAACTATCAACGAAAAGATTGATTTTTGTCTTTACCAAAATCCGTTTGCTTTTGGACTAGTCAATGCTTCATTGCCATAACATGGTGCATTGATAACCATATAGTTTTTAGCAAACTATCAGCTATCAACAGATTTGAGATGTCTTTACCAGGAATTGTTTGATCCTGGACTAGCCAACTCTTTACTATGAAGCAAGGTGAGTTGAGAACCCTACAATTTTTGGTAAATTGGACTAGTTAATGCTTCATTGCCATAACATGGTGCATTGATAACCATATAGTTTTTAGCAAACTATCAGCTATCAATAGATTTTATTTGTCTTTACCAAGAATTGTTTATCCTGGACTAGCCAACTCTTTACTGTGAAGCAAGGTGAGTTGAGAACTCTACAATTTTTAGTAAATTGTTAACCATAAATGGGTTTGAGAAGTCTTTACCACAAGCCCTTTGCTTATGGACTAGCCAGTTCTTATGTTTGTTAAACATGGTGAACTAATGACTATTTGTTATGTGGTTTTGAAACCAACACTCAAAGATTCTTCTCACTCCTATTTTGGCCTCCAAACTCATCAATTTGTTTCGCAATAAATCTTAGCAAATCAAATACAGTATCATCATCTGATACAGCTGTCAGTCTTAGATCCATCCTCCTCTCAAGTGTGTTTTTAGTAAGAGGATATCTTCTCTCTGCTAGCATATTGATCTCAGTACCATCTTTTAGTCTCAAAACATGAACTTCACAGTTTTTATAAAATATCCAGCTCTAAAGCTTCTACTCTTCTTGATTCTTCCAGAGTTCATCATCCTCCTTTGACTCAAACATAGTCCTTAAATCACCCCAAAGAAGTAGATCAATTCCTTCTGGAGATATTGTTTCAAACCTTTTCATTACTAGACTATGTACCTCAATAAGATCCATCCTATCAAAAAGTTTAATCGTCTCAGAAAAGGTTTTGATCCACCTAGAACTTCCATAAGCTCTAAACACTCTGTAGTAGATCAACTCTCTTCCATAATGACCATAATCATAAAATTTTGATTCCCAGACAATAATAGGATATCTAGTGCCCAGAACTTCATAATCCATCTTTTCTTCTTCATCCGGAACTATCTTTAGAAAATTTCTTAGTTGATTATCCTTTTCATCATCAGAATCAGTCTTTTGTCTTTTGGACCTCTTTGGAGCTTTCATCTTAAGTCTCCTTCCTGATATTTTCCTGATATTCTCCTTAAGCCCTTTAATCTTATTGTTTTCAGGTTCTTTAGCAACTTCTTCTTTATCCATACCAGCTGCTTTCTTGTTCATCTCCTTGATTAATCTTTCATCTTTAGCAGAGCCTATTGAAACAAAATTCTAATCTTTCCTCTTTAATCTTTCATATAAAACCTGTATTTCTTCAAAGCTCTTAGTCTTCAGATCAGAATGCTTCTTTCCTCCTACATGCTTCAAGTCTGTCATCATTTGGTTTCTCAGCTAAATTCTTGAAGGAGGTTTATTTCTGATAGCCTCAGATCTTTGTTGAGCAAGAAACTTTCTTTGTACAGCTATAGTATCATGAAGAAACTTGGGTCTTTCTTTAATGGTAAACTTCTCTCTCTCTTCCTTTTAAAGCTCCTTAGCAAGAATCTTGTCTGCATTGAGTCTTACTTGAATGAAGTCATACTCATTTGTGAGTGCCGCCTTAGTAGCTTCTTCTTTAACAAATCTTTTCTTTTCCTCTTCTGCTTTCCATTCCTCTTGAATCTTTCAGGCTACCTCTTCATCCTTAGTAAGCATTTTAAACTTATTTTTAGCTTTAGTGATATCTTCTTATTCAGTATCATATTCACCTTCTTTATCAATCATCTTTTTTCCTTTATCTTTTGGATCAATCTTGGGAAGAGGCTTCAATGTTAATAATAATCTTGTTGATGTAGGCCTTGGTCTCTCAATATCTTCAACATTCCTAAGCTCTACTCCTTTTTCCTTTTCCTTTTGTTTGTTCTGACTCATTATGATAAGAACTTGTGCAATGGTCTCATCATCACCAAATATTGTTGGAGTAGGTGTTGAGGTTATTATTGGAGCTGTTGAAGTAGCCCTATTCCCTTCATTTTGATCAGCAGTACCTTCAGCTTTAACTATCAGTACTAATATTTAAACTGTCGGTACCTTCACTTTGCTTGTCGGTACCTTTAATTTGCTTGTTGATACCTTCAGTTTGCTTGTCGGTACATTGAAGTTGAGCAGTACTTTTTGTGCTTCCTCCCTTTTTACCAACCTTGTTAGTCTTCCCTTCATCTTGAGCAAGAGTATAGTCCATGGCTTCATCTAATGTATCTTCCAAATCATCCCAATCAGGGTGTGTTGCCACAGATGGTGCACCTTTGGAAGATTTGACAACTTTCCTTGAAGCCATAAACCAAGCTTTATGGTGGTTGATAACAGGTCTGGCTTTATTCTTAAGCTGCTTGATATGTGCCTTCAAATCCTTAATCTCTGCAGCTTAAGCTGTTACATGTGTACATAAGGAAAGATAGAGATAAAAAACACTTTAGAGTGTCAAGCCACCCTTATTCCCTAATAGGGAGTTATCACTGGATGACTGACCTCCATGATTACCACTAGAAGTCACTGGATTAGGATCAGGAATAAATGTAGAAGGAGAAGGTCTAGGAGATGGGTCAAGAATAGGGTTATACTATTGTTCAGGTTGGTCTTCACTTGGGTGAGTAGGAGAGGGTATTGGTAGGGAATCAGATGGTCTTTCTGAAGCTTCACCCTCATCCTCTGTTGGTTAGACCAACATAAAGTCAAACAAAGGTGTGACCTTCCCGGAAAGTTCTTACCCTTTTTAATCATAAATGTCAAAACCCTTTTATTTAAAGTTGGGATAGGAAAGTGATCCATAGGAATAGGTACATCCTTTAACTAGTTTTTCAAAATGATTTGCAAAAATCTTGGATACAT
The DNA here is from genome assembly GCA_026074375.1 of Tanacetum coccineum. Taxonomy (NCBI): domain Eukaryota; kingdom Viridiplantae; phylum Streptophyta; class Magnoliopsida; order Asterales; family Asteraceae; genus Tanacetum; species Tanacetum coccineum. The sequence goes on from BQNB010062682.1 coordinate 33,848, forward strand.
GACAAACTTCTTAGTTGCATCCAAGTGTCTCATCATACCACCAAAATTAATTTTGAAAAATTGTATTTTTGATTAGTGGCTAAACAAATCACTGCTGTGGCAATATTAGTGGGAATTTGATCCCAAGAAGTGCTTTTAAAACTGATGTAGTGATTCATGGTAGGAAAAAAATTCCACTGAGGTGAGAAGAGAGCTTTGTTAAAAGTTAAAGTATTTAGGTCCCCCTCATACCCCATTAACTGAATATTGTCAAATACAGCCTGATTGTTCAAAGTATCTATTCCATTAGCATCATCAAAAAGAAGTTCACTTCTTATTAATGCCTTTGAGATAGTCACAAGCTTGCCAACAACAGTAGCATCTATATAACTAATGTTGTTGACTGTTCTGGACTTAGCAATTGTCCAAAACTGTTCAACAAACGAAGTTGAGACTATGGGACTTACAGTGAGCGCATAGTAAATTGAACTGCATATGAGAAAGTCCATTATCTGATGAAACTCAGTGTTCTTATCCGTCTTTTCCATGTAGGAAACCATATTATGCTAAGAGCAGAAATCCAAACCAGTCATCGTGTAATTGATTTTGTTGATTGACGGTGATGAGAAAGTAGGGTTTGCTAATTGAAATCGATTAAGAGAGCTTACGTGAATAAATTGTGTAATTGAGATGGGTATTTATAGTAGGAGCAATCCCAATGACGAAGAAACCACAAAAAATTACACTTTAGACCCCTACCGGTATTTTCTCTAACGGCGTTATGGCGGTACAAACTTTGCCTGTCGGTACTAACTATAAGCCTGTCGGTACTAACTTTTGTTAACAAAAAATTTAACAAGTCTGGCAACAAGATCTCTTTAGTACCATCTATAGCTTTCTCCAATTACACTCTAGAACCCAAATAACTCCATGAAAGCATCACCATCGTCAAGATCTGTCTGCTCACATAACATTCCAAACAAACTATACAACAAATCATCTTGCCTCCCCTCAATTGTAGCTATAGATTCAATAATCCAATGCTAACCACTAAAAAGTTAAATCTTGTGACATTAAATCCTTTTATGAGAAGGTCTTCAACATTGTGATCAGTTTAAATCTTGATAACTTCTATCAGTCTTTTCTTATAGCAATCTCTTATAAAATGAAAACGAATCTCAATATGCTTTGTCCTAAAATGAGCAACAGGATTCTTGATAACACTAATAGTGCTCTCATTATCAATATGGATTTTGGTGTTCATGAAATTGAAACCATAATCCATCAACTAATTTTGTATCCATAATACTTGCTCACAACAGTTAGCAACTGCAACATATTCTGCCTTAGTAGTAGAATTTGCCACAATAGTTTGTTATTACATTGCCAAGATATCAATCTTCTACAAAGAAATTGACAGCCACCTGTTGTTGATTTTCTATCAAGGCTGGCTCCTCTATAGTCACTGTCTAAGAAAGGTTCTAGTTCAAACGGTGAATCCTTAGGATACCATAACCCTAGTTTGGGTTGATGTTTGAGGTACCTAAAAATCCTTTTTACTGCATTTAAGTGTGAAGCTTTTGGTGTGACTTGAAATCTAGCGCAGGCACAGACATCAAACATGATGTCTGGCCTTGATGCAGTTAAATACATTAGAGAGCCAATCATAGACTTGTAAACAACTACATCTACATCTACACCATCTTCATCCTTGACCCGGGGCTTGTTAGACTCAATAGGAGTAGTTGCTGTTCTGATGGACCAAAAATCAAACTTCTTAAGGATGTCAGGTACATACCTATCCTGACTAATGAAGATTCCATCAGGTTGTTGCTTCACCTGAAGTCCCAAAAAGAATGTAAGTTCACCCACGGAGTTCATCTAGAATCTTTTATGCATACAATCTTCAAACTCAGTACACATAGACTATTTTGTAGAGCCAAAAATGATGTCATCCACATACACTTAGACTTTCATAATGTCATTCTTATCGTTCTTGGTAAACAAGGTTTTGTCTATGGTACCTCTCCTGAAACCATTTTCCAGCAAAAAAGAAGAAAGTGTCTCATACAAAGCTCTAGGAGCTTGATCTAGACCATAAAGAGCTTTGACCACCTTATAAACTTTGTTTGGATTAGTAGGATCAACAAAGCCTGGA
>BQNB010062683.1:0-35983 GCA_026074375.1 Tanacetum coccineum
TAGAATATGGCATCTCTTGCACACTTTGATTTAGCATATCATTATTAGTATTGTCAGAAATTGGTACCTTGGAGAAAATATTTGATCCGTAACTAGACAAATTAGCCATAAGAACTGCTTTGGCTATAGAGATCTTGTCATAGTCATAATCATATGCATCCAAATCATCTGCTTGATAAGCTGCATTATGTGTGATGACCGACTATGTAGCTAGACCTTCTGCAATACCTGGATCTGCCAAGAATTACAATTCTTCCTCATTCAGAACTTTACCATTTTCTTGAGCTTTATCCCTGAACCATGTTGCATCCCTTTTCCTTTTTGGCTTTGGACACTGTCTTGCCATATAACCTTCCCTTTGGCAGTTAAAACACTTCATCACCCTTTGTTGATCTGAATAAGTCCCTCCTGTTCCTGAAGTATTAGCTCTTGTTCCTGAAGTACCAGCAATATAAGAATTTTGTCTCCCCTTAAGTGGTTGAACAGTCACCCTTCCATCATGAATAGTTGCTTGTTGTCTTGGGTTGGAAGAATTTCTTAGCTAATTGTTGGTAGTTAGGAAACAATATGTGATGATAGTAGACAGAAATGACATCTTTTTGTTAATGGCATTAATATGGTCATCTCCTTGCTTAAACACAGGAATTGCTAGGCCGGAGTCTATCTGAGTAAATTCAACAAGATGTGTTTGTTGATTAACTATGGAGACGGTATATTCAATTTTAGGAATGAATTGTGGTTGTGGACAAGCATCTTGATGTATTGTGGATGAGTAAGCATTAGGATACGGTGTAAACGGATATGTAATTGCACAAGGTGTGGATGGATAAGTAGTTGAGTAATGTTGTATGGGATGAATTGATCCATATTGAGGAGACTGGGATGGTGAAAACTGTTGTTGGAATTGAGGATTGTTGTATGAAGACTGATAAGTGTTGAAGTAAGATGGTGTCATTTGATGATTCGCAACTAGTGCAAGTGGATCTTGATTGCGTTCACGCATAATACAGACTTCATTTGCATGGAGTTCATGTTGTTCAAGATATACATTAAGCTGATCAAAGTTGGTAGTGTGCAAATCTCTTACAAGTTTGACATCAGTCATAAACTTACTCCATTCAGGTGGAAGACTGTTTAAGAACTTGATATTGACCTAAAATTGCTCCAATTTCATTTTGTAATTGTTCATGTCATTGATCAACTGAGTAAATCTCAAGTAATACTGATGAATTGATTCCCCCTTGATGTAAGCAAACTTCTCAAATGCATCATACAGTTTACACTCCCTTTTCTGCTTTTTCAATGAGGTACCTTGCATTAGTAGTTCAACTCTTTCCCATAGATCCTTAGCAACTCTATGATGATTAATGAGTGAATAGACATCAAATGGTAGACCTTGAAGAATGATATTAGTTGCCTTTAGATCACAATCAGCTTGAATTTTCTCAGTTGCAGACAATTCCTCATATTTCTTTGTCTTGGTCATACCATTTTCTTTAATCGTAGGCCAAATGAGTGGACCATGTTCAATTGATTCAAGTATCATTCTTCCATGCTCTTTATTTTGCATGTAAAGTTTCATTCTTGTTTTCTAAGAATCATACAAATGTTTCTCCAACATTGGTAGACGATTGTCACCACCAAAGAGTATCATGAATTCAACAAGAGTAGACATTGTTACTTTGTTGATATGTTAGAAGATTACTTGTTGATCGGACAGTGATAAGAAATAATTTTGTAAAAGTGAGTTGATTTTAAGTGTTGTAAGTCTTGAGAATACTTGGGATTTTACAATTCTTGATTAAACTAGGAAAATAACATTTCACATGATTTTACAAATCAAAGAAATAAACCGTATAATTCAAATTTAAATTAATTCACTTTGGATTAATTTGCCTTGGAGTAATTCACCTTAGATTAATTCACCTTGGATTAATTTGCATTGGAGTAATTCACCTTGGACTAATTCACCTTGAATTAATTCACCTTGGACTAATTCGCCTTAGACTAATTCACCTTCGATTAATTCGCCTTGGAGTAATTCACCTTGGACTAATTCAACTTGGATTAATTCGCCTTTGACTAATTCGCCTTGAACAAAAAGAGACTAATTCGCCTTGGTGTAATTCACCTTGGATTAATTCGCCTTAGACTAATTCATCTTGAACAGAAAGAGACTAATTCGCCTTCAAGAAAAAAATTAGATAGCCTTCAAGAATGTAAATAATTCGCCTTTAAGAACAGAACTAATTCGCCTCCTGCAAAACGAACTTCAACGTTTCTAAAACTCCAAAAGACTCACTTTTTGATGTTTTTACTCAAAATTTCTTGCACAACTTACCTATCTAAGCCTAGTAGAACCTTAAAAATACAAACTTTAAACTTTTTAACACAAAAATTTTCAAATCAAGATTTTGGACACAAAAGTACTTTTCGAACCAAAACTTATCAAAATGAAGATATCTGTGTATTTTCCAAGGTTTTGCTTGTAGAACTAGATAATACTAAGACAAAAGAAGATGAAAGTAGTAAAATTTATGGTTTTTAAACCCACAAAAAGGTAAAAACCCTTTGTATGGTTCGAACCAAAAGACAAAAAAACAAGAGGTAAACAACGCACACAATAACAAGATATCACCCCATGGCTCTTGATACAAATTGTAGAATATAAGTAATCTTTAAACACACCTAAAAGTATGAAGAAATCTAGAGAGAGAAAGAGAGTGTGAGGTTGCTTCTAGTGAGAGAAAGTGAGAGAGAATATATTAGATTAGTATGTGAATAATGAAACAACCAACACCCTTTCCATAGCATGGAAAGGGTTTATATAATTGCATAGGCCAGCCATATGGGCTTTGTCCATGGGCTTTCGATGGGATTTTCCTAAGCTAACCTATCTAGTTTCTAAATATTACTTAACGAGCTATCTAACGATATTTATAGAAGTGACCGATACTTTTGTATTCCTAACAACAAGTATCCATGAAGATATAAAGACCAATATGCCGTATCCATGAAGACTCATATGCCGTATCCACTAACGGTTCATGAAAGATTCTGGAAGATATTTATCATGGTCCCCACTCTAAGAAAACCCCAATACGCCGTATTGACAACTTCTAATACGGTGTATCGACCAAATTCTAGAGGCTATAAATACCAAACCATAAATACAAATTTAGTATGCAAAAATTATACCGAAGACTGAAAAGAAGGCATTAACCACCAAGTTCGACTTTTAGAAGAGAAGATAAGCCATGAAGGTCTCGTAACGCCCTTCAATCCATAGGAAAACCCTTGTAAATTCTTATACTCTAAATACACGTTTGGTTTTTGGTATCATTCATTAACTTGGTTAGGTTGCCTTAATCGTTCGTCTATGACATTTGTATTCGTTACAATGGTTATTGACTAATACCTTTAGGTATTAGCCATGTTTATGATAATTTAAAATTTGGTTTATGTTTATCTTGATTTCATCTTATATGTTGTGTGCTGCTTTATGTTTATCAATTTATACTCGTTTATGTGCCTAAGTATGCGACCTATCATTCAACTAGGTCTATAAAACAGACCAAGTGGACTAGATGCCGGGATAGCTCTCCATATCTGCAATTTATATATCTAGAGTAATATGATCACAAATATTGACTTGTCTTTGCCTCTGGTTTAGTGAACAAGTTGGACTAGCAGGTGAGCTAGGATCAACAAATAACGTTCTGATTTATTGGGTAAAGATCTGGACAGTAGACTACTATTATATAAAGAGACGTTAAGCAGTAAGTTAGTAAAGTCTCGATGAGTTAGGATACAATAAGATCACCATTATTGTTTTCTAAGATAGAGTATAATCAGCCATGATTGCTTTATGCGGATGTGGTTAATTATAACAAAATTCATGTCTATGTTTTAGGAAGAAGTACCTCCTAAATCTAGGAATGATATATTAACAATGAGATAAGATAATCATTGCACTTATAAACTAAAACCTGTGTTTTATTAGATTAAATATGGTTAATACGTTTTCCTAACAATAGACTTGACCGCTTATCTATCTTCTAAATATCAGCTTGTGTGTGTTAGTCGCCAAATCTCAGTCTAAGTAAACCAAAACTCGTGCCAGTCTCTTAGGCTGAAACCCCTTTTTTGTATTAGTTTTAGGTTTAACTTAGGTCTAACATAGAATACATTAGGAACTAACTTAGATAAGTAAAATATTGATAGAACTATGAATTAACTATCTCGCTCTTAGTGATCGACACCCTACTTACCAATGAAACTACAACTGATCGTGTACACTGCCCGTTAGTGTTGTTTTAGGTATAGTCGGCAAAATATAAATAGTAAAGCTTGATAACAAATAATACCTGCGCATAACGACACATCAAGTTTTTGGCGCCGTTGTTGGGGAGTGAAGTTGTTTAATTCTTGTTTTTATTAGTATTTTAGTCTAGATTTAACATAACTTAGATTAGTGTAAAATTTTGTATAATTTTGTATCATATTTGTTTAATTCAGTAGATTAGTTTGCATTGTATAATTTTGCATATTTGTTTGTTTTCCTGCATTGTTTTTCTTTTCTGTTATTATACTGGTCGAACAATCGATACGACGTATTCACTCCATTGAATACGGCGTATCAACCTTTCGTAATCAATACATCGTATTATGTTCAATAGATCAATACGGCATATTCAGTTAATAGAATACGGCGTATCGATCATCTGATACAGCAACATATTGTATTTTTTGTATTCTATTCTCGTTTATAGTTTTTTGTATTTTCTCTCTTCCGAGCCTATTCTTCTGATTGTTTATCCTCTGTTTCAGGAGTGCATGACCAGGAGTTTAACCAAGGAGCTCTTTACACCTTTCAAAGAACCAGAATGAGTATTACATTCAACAATGAGGCTTGTCAAGACAATGAGTCTTGATTATCCGAGTTCATCGAAATTTGACTTATTTTCTGATTACGGAGATCAGTTTGAAGAATAATGTACAAAAGTAATGCCGGAACCGACTGTGGAAGAATACATGACTATAACCCAAATAAACTATGAATCGGGGAACGAAAAGGGTAGGATTGAATTGAAAGGTTGATTTCTCATTGAGTTGCGTGTCAAGGGCTTTAGCGGAACAAATGGAGAAGACGCAATTGAACATATTGAAAATTTTCTCGAGATAGTACATTTGCTCAACATACGTAACATAAGTAATAATCAACTTAGGGTACGTGTTTTCCCTACAAACTCAATACAATAAATTGAAATAACATTCCAGGTTGTCTCCTGGCAAGCACTTTTGTTTATTTGAAGAGTCTTTAAGTTAGATTCCCTTCAACTAAGTCCATCTCGTGAATGCTCAAACGGTCCACGTGTTATGAGCGTAAGAGTATATAATATATTCCTAGGATTGAGTTAAGTCTGGTATTTAAATTAATTAAGCTTTAGTATTTCTAATTTAAGATATTAAATTATAAAATGAAATTTATAAATAGTAAGTTTAAAACTAGTTTTACTTAAAAGGTTTGCAAAATTAATAAAAGGGTTTTGTAAAAATAAGAAAATAAAGGGGTAAATGTGTATTTAATAAAAAAAAATATATAAAGGGGTGTTAATCGGCCAGTTATAGGAAAAAGAAAAAAACAAAAAATAAAATTTGATTACAATTAGGAGTCTTGACATAATAAATACAAAATCAATAAATCCCTAAATCATTTTTTTCTCTCCCTCTTTGTTTGTTCGGCCGATTCCCTCTAGATTTTTTTTATCAAGAACCAAGGTGGTGATTCGTGTGTAATCAAGTAAAGGTTTAGGTATGTTTTCAACTAAGTTTTTGTTTAATCTTTTTATAATTAGTAACTTTAATTATGGATAAATTAGGGTTCATAAATTTTCTATAAATTAATGATATAAAACTATATGGGAGTGTTCGGGATTAGATTTAGAGCATGTGGGTGTAAACGGTTTAAGTTAGATCGCGTTAAATTGAAGGTTAGGGTTTGGCAAAATTTTGGGTCGTGTTGATTGAATTATATCTCAATGATAAAAATGAGTTTTGGGATGAATCTTTTGCCTAAGTTGAAGTTTAGTGAGTCTAGTTTCCAAAAAGTCCGGCCCCGAAAGGTTTTGAGGTCGGTAAGTTAGTCAAATAATTTTTGCAAGAAAAGTTGTCAAAACAGTAAATTCAAATCAGATTTGGGTCTGATTTCAGGGAGTAAAAGCCCTACTTAATAGTTGAATTGAGGTTAGCCAAAAATCAGAGGTCATATATTATGTGTCTATTAACTCCAGCTCAAAGCACAAGTCCTAATTCATTGTCTAAGTATTTTTAGAAAACTCAAACTTTTTGGTGTGCGTTCAGATCTGATTTGAGTACTTTGTGATGTTGAACTTTTATAAAATAGTTAGGCTCAATATTATTTTTTCTTAAAAATCACAATAGTTCATAACCCATTGGGAAGGAAGGAAATGAAAGGGGAAAAGTCAATTTGATGATTTAGTATTTTATTTGTGGTCATAAAGTGACTAAAAAATTCTGCCAAAAATCTAGAAAACAAGAATAAATGATTAAAGGTATTTAAAGTATAAGAGAGATATGGGAAGTATGGTAAAGGGTTTATAATCATATCATAATATAAACTTAGTAGTCAATCAATTGATTGTTACATCGTCTTGGGCATTTAGCCTAATCGCGTGTAACATGAGTTTTATTTGTGTTTAGTTGAATTCAAGGATATTGTGAAGTAGCAGTGCATCAGGTGAGTTTCATTGTCCTATTTTTATGTTTTTATTAGGATGGAAATGATGCAAAATATGTTTTGGAAATGTTTATCGCTGTGATAATGTGTTTAAATTTGTGTATGGACATTTATGGCTATTATATGCCTATGTGACACATGTGTTATTTTAGATCGGATAAGTACGCCTACTCAGTGGGAGCGGATGGGTACGCCTACCCAATGTGATATGCTGTGTGATACATTCTGAGTGAGCTTGGTTGCTTTTAGTGCCAACTATTCTAAGCCCGAGTAGGAAATTATATCTGTGGATATGTTGATTTGATTTTGGTTGCATGCTAACATAAGTTCATGATAGTTCATTATTGTCCTCCTTTGTTTTGATAATCACAGTAAAAGCGAGTATTATTTCGTGTCTAAAACCTATAACTCTCACCAACATTATTTTTGACGTTTTAAGCATCATTTTCAGGTGAGAATCATGAGGAAAGTAAAGTTAGGGAGATTGGCTAGTGAGACCGTAGGCTTGCATGCGGAGTTTCCCTAGTTTTTATTTGGTACTTGTTTTGAACTGATTCTATGATTGTTTTAGGTTTTGGATTATTTCGTTATGTCTTTGTATTGGAGTGACCCTTTTACCTCAATACAAGACTCATTTTTCTTGTGTTTGGTATTATCATGACACTTTGTGTCCATTTTAGCTTTGAATAATGCATTGTAGTTTCTCTATTGTTGACACCATTGTGTTGTGATGATACCCATGACGTTATGCCTCGTGTTTTTGCCTTGGCGGGGTGTGACACATGGTCCCACTTATTGTCACTTGATTCCTACATCACATTCATTTATTCTTCCAAGATCCTCTTATTATTCAAAGCTTCCTCCTTGAGTTCACTATCTTCAATCGTATCGAACCATTGATAATCTTCATAGCGAATAAATTGCCTTCACGAATGAATCTAGGTAAGTATCTAGTGTTTCAATACCTATCTTCCTTCCAGTTTCACGTAGGTCATATAGCAGTCCTATTTTTAAAGCGAAATGGATTGCATTCATGATGGAAATTATCAATAGGTTCATTCCATGCTCCATTATTAGTCCATGGCTTTTCATTGACCCATCGTATACCTTTGGTCCACTCGTAGATCCAATCATCTTTATATTCCTTATACGTCTTAAATCCAGGTATATCATTAGTAAGCACATCAACGTCAATTTGAGAAAGATAGTTGAACTCCTTAAATGCTTGACATAGAGGTGTGTCAAAATTAAATAAACCAGTGTCGATCCTAAAGATTTGAGCAATCTTAATTTATTTAATCAAGTTATCATCTTTAGGATTGGAAAGTTCACTGTCAGATATAACCTCTTCATCATTTCCATTTCTCGAATAATCCCATAAATCATTCTTAGTGTACCCATCCATAGTCTTATGGTTCCTAAATTTTGAAGCCAACCAGTTCTCAAATTCTATGTTATTAGGATCCCACTTAACCTTGGAATTATCTCCATTATCTTCTATCTTTCTGCCAGTACGAGAAGGTTGATAGAATTTCCCAAAAAAATATCCGTTAGATTCACCTAATTAGTAATCGAACCAATGGACTCATCTTCCCACCACTTGCTTGCAGCTCCAGTAAGAGAAAAAGGGAAAACACGTACCCTAAGTTGATTATTACTTATGTTACGTATGTTGAGCAAATGTACTATCTCGAGAAAATTTTCAATATGTTCAATTGCGTCTTCTCCATTTGTTCCGCTAAAGGCCTTGACACGCAACTCAATGAGAAATCGACCTTTCAATTCAATCCTACCCTTCTCGTTCCCCGATTCATAGTTTATTCGGGTTATAGTCATGTATTCTTCCACAGTCGGTTCCGTCATTACTTTTGTATATTATTCTTCAAACTGATCTCCGTAATCAGAAAATAAATCAAATTTCGATGAACTCGGATAATCAAGACTCGTTGTCTTGATAAGCCTCATTGTTGAATGTAATACTCATTCCGGTTCTTTGAAAGGTGTAAAGAGCTCCTTGGTTAAACTCCTGGTCATGCACTCCTGAAACAGAGGATAAATAATCAGTAGGATAGGCTCGGAAGAGAGAAAATACAAAAAACCATAAACGAGAATGGAATACAAAAAATACAATCTGTTGCTGTATCAGATGATCGATACGCCATATTCTATTAACTGAATATGCCGTATTGATCTATTGAACATAATACGATGTATTGATTACGAAAGGTTGATACGCCGTATTCAATGGAGTGAATACGTCGTATCGATTGTTCGACCAGTATAATAACAGAAAAGAAAAACAATCCAGGAAAACAAACAAATATGCAAAATTATACAATGCAAACTAATCTACTGAATTAAACAAATAAGATACAAAATTATACAAAATTTTACACTAATCTAAGTTATGTTAAATCTAGACTAAAATACTAATAAAAACAAGAATTAAACAACTTCACTCCCCAGCAACGGCGCCAAAAACTTGATGTGTCGTTGTCCGCATGTATTATTTGTTATCAAGCTTTACTATTTATATTTTGCCGACTATACCTAAAACAACACTAACGGGCAGTGTACACGATCAGTTGTAGTTTCATTGGTAAGTAGGGTGTCGATCACTAAGAGCGCGATAGTTTAATTCAAAGTTTTCATCAATATTTTACTTATCATAGTTAGTTCCTAATGTATTCTAATTAGACCAAAAGTCTAAAACCTAAAACAACACAAAAAAGGGTTTATCAAGCCTAACGACTGGCAACGAGTTTGGTTACTAGAACAAGATTTAGGCGACTAACACACACAAGCTGATATTTAGAAGATAGATAAGCGGTCAAGTCTATTGTTAGGATAACGTATTAACCATATTTAATCTAATAAAACACAGGTTTTAGTTTATAAGTGCAATGATTGTCTTATCTCATTGTTGATATATCATTCCTAGATTTAGGCGGTACTTCTTCCTAAAACCTAGACATGAATTTTGTCATAATTAACCACATCCGCATAAAGCAATCATAAGGCTTGATTATACTCTTCTATAAACAATAATGGTGATCATTATTGTTAACCTAGCTCTGAGAACTTTACTAACTTACTGCTTAACATTTCTTTAATAATAGTAGTCTAACGTTCCAGATCTTTACCCAATAAAATCAGAATGTAATATGTTGATATCCAAGCTCACCTCTATAAACCCAACATGTTTCACTAAACCAGAGGCAAAGACAAGTCAATATTTGTGATCATATTACTCTAGATATATAAATTGCAGATATGGAGAGCTATCCCGGCATCTAGTCCACTTGGTCTGTTTTATAGACCTAGTTGAATGATAGGTCGCATACTTAGGCACATAAACGAGTATAAATTGATAAACATAAAGCAGCACACAACATATAAGATGAAATCAAGATAAACATAAACCAAATTTTAAATTATCATAAACATGGCTAATACCTAAAGGTATTAGTCAATAACCATTGTAACGAATACAAATGTCATAGACGAACGATTAAGGCAACCTAACCAAGTTAATGAATGATACCAAAAACCAAACGTGTATTTAGAGTATAAGAATTTACAAGGGTTTTCCTATGGATTGAAGGGCGTTACGAGACCTTCATGGCTTATCTTTTCTTCTAAAAGTCGAACTTGGTGGTTAATGCCTTCTTTTCAGTCTTCGGTATATTTTTTGCATACTAAATTTGTATTTAGGGTTTGGTATTTATAGCCTCTGGAATTTGGTCGATACACCGTATTAGAAGTTGTTAATATGGCGTATTGGGGTTTTCTTAGAGTGGGGATCATGATAAATATCTTCCAGAATCTTTCATGAACCGTTAGTGGATACGGCATATGAGTCTTCATGGATACGGCGTATTGGTCTTTATATCTTCATGGATACTTGTTGTTAGGAATACGAAAGTATCTATCACTTCCATAAATATCGTTAGATAGCTCATTAAGTAATATTTAGAAACTAGATAGGCTAGCTTAGGAAAAAGCCCATGGACAAAGCCCATATGGCTCGCCTATGTAAGTATATAAACCCTTTCCATGCTATGGAAAGGGTGTTAGTTGTTTCATTATTCACATACTAATCTAATATTATTCTCTTTCACTTTCTCTCACTAGAAGCAACCTCACACTCTCTTTCTCTCTCTATATTTCTTCATACTTTTAGGTGTGTTTAAAGATTACTTATATTCTACAATTGGTATCAAGAGCCATGGGGTGATATCTTGTTATTATGAGCGTTGTTTACCTCTTGTTTTTTCGTCTTTTGGTTCGAACCATACAAAGGGTTTTTACCTTTTTGTGGGTTTAAAAACCATAAATTTTACTACTTTCATCTTCTTTTGTCTTAGTATTATCTAGTTGTACAAGCAAAACCTTGGAAAATACATAGAAATCTTCATTTTGATAAGTTTTGGTTCGAAAAGTACTTTTGTGTCCAAAATCTTGATTTGAAAATTTTTGTGTTAAAAAGTTTAAAGTTTGTATTTTTAAGGTTCTACTAGGCTTAGATAGGTAAGTTGTACAAGAAATTTTGAGTAAAACGTCAAAAAGTGAGTCTTTTAGTGTTTTGGAAAAGTTGAAGTTCGTTTTGCAGGAGGCGAATTAGTTATGTTCTTGAAGGCGAATTATTCACATTCTTGAAGGGAATTAATTTTTTTTTGTTGAAGACGAATTAGTCTCTTTCTGTTCAAGGCGAATTAGTCCAAGGAGAATTAATCCAAGGTGAATTACTCCAAGGCGAATTAGTCTCTTTCTGTTTAAGACAAATTAATCCAAGGTGAATTAGTCCAAGGCAAATTAATCCAAGGTGAATTAGTCCAAGGTGAATTACTCCAAGGCGAATTAATTCTAGGTGAATTAGTCTAAGGCGAATTAATCCAAGGTGAATTAGTCCAAGGTGAATTGCTTCAAGGCGAATTAATCCAAGGTGAATTAATTCAAATTTGAATTATACGGTTTATTTCTTTGATCTGTAAAATCCTGTGAAACGTTATTTTCCCGGTTTAATCAAGAATTGTAAAATCCCATGTATTCTCAAGACTTACAACACTTAAAATCAACTCACTTTAACACAATTACTTTTTATCACTGTCCGATCAACAAGTAATCTTTTCACATACCAACAAAGTAACAATGTCTACTCTTGCTGAGTTCATGATACTCTCTGGTGGTGACAATCATCCACACATGTTAGAGAAACACATGTATGATTCTTAGAGAAGCAGAATGAAACTTTACATGCAAAACAGAGAGCATGGAAGAATGATACTTGAATTAGTCGAACATGGTCTACTCATTTGGCCTACGATTAAAGAAAATGGTGTGACCAAGACAAAGAAATATGAGGAATTGTCTGCAACTGAGAAAATTCAAGCTGATTGTGATCTCAAGGCAACCAATATCATTCTTCAAGGACTATCATCTGATGTCTATTCACTCGTTAATCATCACAGAGTTGCCAAAGATCTTGCATTGTGCAATTTCCTGACCTAACCATGGATAGAAAATTCACACACGTACCCAATTGCATTGTGCAATTTCCCGACCATACCGAAAATAGAAAATATGCATTGCGATAGGAAATACAATACTTTACACCAAAGCGACTAGTAATCGATTAAGGACTTTATCTAATAGTGTAGGCTAAGGTGTAAAGGTGTAACGAAAAAAAAATTGGTGTAAGAAAAGAATGGAATGGCTCAACAGGTTTTTCTAGGGGTGTCTTACTCTAAAAATGAGAGTAAACAAAGGGTTTATACGGGGGTTAACTAACCAGTGTAGTTAGTTATTATCACAACATGTATATGCTTTTTGGTGTAATCCTAAAAATTTACCAGTTCAGAAATGTCACTCCATCTATTAAAAATAGTGCTTATTATTGTGGTCTCGAATAGATATACCAAGCCAAGTTCAAATTTACAACAGCTCAGCACACTCATATTTTTGTGGAATTTGAGTGAACATTGGAAAACGAATAAGGTTAAATCCTCACAATATCTAAACAAGGTTAAGTTGCAGCCAAGCAACCCTAATAATGTTCACAAAAAAATACTCTTAAAGAATTTAAATTTGATATAAATTAGGCATATTATTTGTAAAAATATGGACAAGTAAGTGTTCTAATTCTCCTCCCCACTTGAAATATACAACGACCTCATTGTATAAATAAAACATGAAAAAACAGGAATTTAAAGAATTAGAACATAAAACTCCCCTGAGATTTGCTCGGTATGATCCTTTATGTTGCGTATATGAGCAAGATTGTGTG
The DNA here is from genome assembly GCA_026074375.1 of Tanacetum coccineum. Lineage (NCBI taxonomy): Eukaryota > Viridiplantae > Streptophyta > Magnoliopsida > Asterales > Asteraceae > Tanacetum > Tanacetum coccineum. Next base: position 13,047 of record BQNB010062683.1, read on the forward strand.
TAGGTAAATGCGATGAAAACCAGCATGCACACAACACACATAAATTCCAGAAAATAAGCATTCCACCAAATTCATCTTTTCGTTCAAAAGGTCCTGTATAAAATCATAAGAAAACAAGTGCAAATTCTATCTCCGGTAATTTTTGGTTAGATATCAAAAATAAAAACCTAAAACTGTACAGGCAGTCGAACGTTGTATCCATACACCAGATACGCCGTATTAAGACCTGTAAAAAGTATCTGGATACGGGTCAGTCGTCTAATACGTTGTATTCATTCAATGAATACGCCATATAGACTGAACTGATAATAAAGTTTAAAAAGTGCAGAAAATTAAAGACTGGAAAACGTCTAGATAGTCAATACGCCGTATCCATTGAGGTTGGATACGCCGTATAGGCAGTCTGGGAAGACAGACTCGATAAAAAAATTAAAATACATTTTGGGTTTGTCTCCCGACAAACCTTTTTGTTTAGCAATGCTCAAAAAACCTCCCCATTCGACATTAAAACAAAAAAAAAAAAGGGTCTCAAGATTCTTCAAATTCGGCCTTTTTCATTAAGGCTTTATCCTTTAATTCACCATCCTCAAGTCCCCCATACCATTCATAATCTTGGAAGTAGACTATGTTTTTATTCTGAATCATTCCTGGTAGGTATCCTCCGTCACAATATCCATCGTCATTCGAATGACAAGTGGGCTACTCCACATGTCTACTTTTAAGATGAAACGGTATGCAATGGTGGTCAACTATTTCATAAGGTACTCCATTCCCTGACCATGGTTCTTCAGGAACCCATGGCACATCTTTATTCCATTCATGGATCCATGCGTTTTTGTATTCTTCATATGTTTTGAATATAGGAATATCATGAGTAAGCAAATCCGTATCAATCTTAAGAAGATAATTGAATCATTGAATGCCTTGCACAGAGGTGTTTTGAAGTCGAATATGTTAGTTTCGATCCTAAAGATTTCTTCATTTATGTATGTCTCTTCAAGATCAGAAAGCTCCTTGTCAGTAAGTACTTCTTTATCATCCCCTCTAATCCAATACATCCACAATGCATTCTTCGTTACTAAACCATCGTTGAATGGTAACTAAATTTCGAAGCCATCCATTCACCTTACTCACATCAGAGGGATCGTATTCCATGTCAGTGTCATGTTCAAACACATCATTTTTTTCTCTTAATTTCCATGTAATCATTGAATTGTTGCTTATAACTTAGAATCAACCATGTTCTAATAACACCGTTCTTGATTTTTTTGTCCATAGTCTCATGATTCCCATACTTCAGGTGTAGCCATTGTTCAACAATTACATCAATCAGCCTTATCAACCTTGTATTAATGAAAATTACCGCTTCAGCATAACTTTTCGCTTCCTCATCATAACACAAGTTTCGTTCATAAACTTCATGATCATAATTTTCCAAGTTGTCACACTGTGGTTCATCATATGAAGGACAAGAAAGTCCAGGAATTCTCACTTCGTAAGTAAACAAATCGTCATCCATTCTACTTAAACGGTTGAATTCATCAAAAGTTGGCCCAAAAGGTGTATCACAAGTGAACAAATCATCATCAATCATGAGGAGCCATAGTACTTCAGATTCTTTCTTAATTACCTTCATCTTTGCTACTGAAAAGATCTAGAAAATCGTCAGTAGAATCAGTTTGGAAAAAGGTATAGAAAAATTTAAACCCCAAACCCGAATACTAAAATTTAAACCTGATGTATCAGATGATCAATACGCCGTATTCAATTGATTGAATACGCCGTATTGATCTGTTGAACAGAAAAAAGGTTGATACGCCGTATTCAATGGAGTGAATACGTCGTATCGATTGTTCGACCAGTATAATAACAGAAAAGAAAAACAATGCAGGAAAACAAACAAATATACAAAATTATACAATGCAAACTAATCTACTGAATTAAACAAATATGATACAAAATTATACAAAATTTTACACTAATCTAAGTTATGTTAAATCTAGACTAAAATACTAATAAAAACAAGAATTAAACAACTTCACTCCCCAACAACGGCGCCAAAAACTTGATGTGTCGTTATGCGCAGGTATTATTTGTTATCAAGCTTTACTATTTATATTTTGCCGACTATACCTAAAACAACACTAACGGGTAGTGTACACGATCAGTTATAGTTTCATTGGTAAGTAGGGTGTCGATCACTAAGAGCCAGATAGTTAATTCCTAGTTCTATCAATATTTTACTTATCTAAGTTAGTTCCTAATGTATTCTATGTTAGACCTAAGTTAAACCAAAAACTAACACAAAAAAGGGGTTTTAGCCTAAAAGACTGGCACGAGTTTTGGTTTACTTAGACTGAGATTTGGCGACTAACAGACACAAGCTGATATTTAGAAGATAGAGAAGCGGTCAAGTCTATTGTTAGGAAAATGTATTAACCATATTTAATCTAATAAAACATAGGTTTTAGTTTATAAGTGCAATGATTATCTTATCTCATTGTTAATATATCATTCCTAGATTTAGGAGGTACTTCTTCCTAAAACATAGACATGAATTTTGTTATAATTAACCACATCCGCATAAAGCAATCATGGCTGATTATACTCTATCTTAGAAAACAATAATGGTGATCTTATTGTATCCTAACTCATCGAGACTTTACTAACTTACTGCTTAACGTCTCTTTATATAATAGTAGTCTACTGTCCAGATCTTTACCCAATAAATCAGAACGTTATTTGTTGATCCTAGGTCACCTGCTAGTCCAACTTGTTCACTAAACCAGAGGCAAAGACAGGTCAATATTTGTGATCCTATTACTCTAGATATATAAATTGCAATATGGAGAGCTATCCCGGCATCTAGTCCACTTGGTCCGTTTTCTAGATCCAGTTGAATGATAGGTCGCATACTTAAGCACATAAACGAGTATAAATTGATAAACATAAAGCAACACACAACTTATAAGATGCAATCGAGATAAACATAAACCAAACGTTAAATTATCATAAACATGGCTAATACCTAAAGGTATTAGCCAATAACCATTGTAACGAATACAAATGTCATAGACGAACGATTAAGGTAACCTAACCAAGTTAATGAATGATACCAAAAACCGAACGCGTATTTAGAGTATAAGAATTTACAAGGGTTTTTCTATGGATTGAAGGGCGTTACGAGACCTTCATGGCTTATCTTCTCTTCTAAAAGTCGAACTTGGTGGTTAATGCCTTCTTTTTAGTCTTCGGTATAATTTTTGCATACTAAATTTGTATTTAGGGTTTGGTATTTATAGCCTCTAGAATTTGGTCGATACACCGTATTAGAAGTTGTCAATACGGCGTATTGGGGTTTTCTTAGAGTGGGGACCATGATAAATATCTTCCAGAATCTTTCATGAACCGTTAGTGGATACGGCATATGAGTCTTCATGGATACGGCATATTGGTCTTTATATCTTCATGGATACTTGTTGTTAGGAATACGAAAGTATCGGTCACTTCTATAAATATCGTTAGATAGCTCGTTAAGTAATATTTAGAAACTAGATAGGTTAGCTTAGGAAAATCCCATCGAAAGCCCATGGACAAAGCCCATATGGCTGGCCTATGCAATTATATAAACCCTTTCCATGCTATGGAAAGGGTGTTGGTTGTTTCATTATTCACATACTAATCTAATATATTCTCTCTCACTTTCTCTCACTAGAAGCAACCTCACACTCTCTTTCTCTCTCTAGATTTCTTCATACTTTTAGGTGTGTTTAAAGATTACTTATATTCTACAATTTGTATCAAGAGCCATGGGGTGATATCTTGTTATTGTGTGCGTTGTTTACCTCTTGTTTTTTTGTCTTTTGGTTCGAACCATACAAAGGGTTTTTACCTTTTTGTGGGTTTAAAAACCATAAATTTTACTACTTTCATCTTCTTTTGTCTTAGTATTATCTAGTTCTACAAGCAAAACCTTGGAAAATACACAGATATCTTCATTTTGATAAGTTTTGGTTCGAAAAGTACTTTTGTGTCCAAAATCTTGATTTGAAAATTTTTGTGTTAAAAAGTTTAAAGTTTGTATTTTTAAGGTTCTACTAGGCTTAGATAGGTAAGTTGTGCAAGAAATTTTGAGTAAAAACATCAAAAAGTGAGTCTTTTGGAGTTTTAGAAACGTTGAAGTTCGTTTTGCAGGAGGCGAATTAGTTCTGTTCTTAAAGGCGAATTATTTACATTCTTGAAGGCTATCTAATTTTTTTCTTGAAGGCGGATTAGTCTCTTTCTGTTCAAGATGAATTAGTCTAAGGCGAATTAATCCAAGGTGAATTACACCAAGGCGAATTAGTCTCTTTTTGTTCAAGGCGAATTAGTCAAAGGCGAATTAATCCAAGGTGAATTAGTCCAAGGTGAATTACTCCAAGGCAAATTAATCCAAAGTGAATTAATTTAAATTTGAATTATACGGTTTATTTCTTTGATTTGTAAAATCATGTGAAATGTTATTTTCCTAGTTTAATCAAGAATTGTAAAATCCCAAGTATTCTCAAGACTTACAACACTTAAAATCAACTCACTTTTACAAAATTATTTCTTATCACTGTCCGATCAACAAGTAATCTTCTAACATATCAACAAAGTAACAATGTCTACTCTTGCTGAATTCATGATACTCTCTGGTGGTGACAATCGTCTACCAATGTTGGAGAAACATTTGTATGATTCTTAGAAAACAAGAATGAAACTTTACATGCAAAATAAAGAGCATGGAAGAATGATACTTGAATCAATTGAACATGGTCCACTCATTTGGCCTACGATTAAAGAAAATGGTATGACCAGGACAAAGAAATATGAGGAATTGTTTGCAACTGAGAAAATTCAAGCTGATTGTGATCTAAAGGCAACTAATATCATTCTTCAAGGTCTACCATCTGATGACTATTCACTCATTAATCATCATAGAGTTGCTAAGGATCTATGGGAAAGAGTTGAACTACTAATGCAAGGTACCTCATTGAAAAAGCAGAAAAGGGAGTGTAAACTGTATGATGCATTTGAGAAGTTTGCTTACATCAAGGGGGAATCAATTCATCAGTATTACTTGAGATTTACTCAGTTGATCAATGACATGAACAATTACAAAATGAAATTGGAGCAATTTTAGGTCAATATCAAGTTCTTAAACAGTCTTCCACCTGAATGGAGTAAGTTTATGACTGATGTCAAACTTGTAAGAGATTTGCACACTACCAACTTTGATCAGCTTAATGTATATCTTGAACAACATGAACTCCATGCAAATGAAGTCTGTATTATGCGTGAACGCAATCAAGATCCACTTGCACTAGTTGCGAATAATCAAATGACACATCTTACTTCAAAAACTTATCAGTTTCATCAACAATCCTCAATTCCACAACAGGTTATACACATTCCAGTCTTTCCTCAATTATGGATCAATAATTCCATACAAAAATTACTCAACTACTTATAATCACACACCTTGTGCAATTACTCTGATCGTTTACACACGTTTCCTAATGCTTACTCATCCACTTTACATCAAGATGCTTGTCCACTTACCACAATTCATTTCCTAAAATTGAATTTACCGTCTCCATAGTTAATCATCAAACACATCTTGTTGAAATTTACTCAAGATTAGGACTCCGGCCTAGCAATTCCTGTGTTTAAGCAAGGAGATGACCATATTAATGCCATTAACAAAAAGATGTCATTTCTGTCTACTATCATCACATATTGTTTCCTAACTACCAACAATTAGCTAAGAAATTCTTCCAACCCAAGACAACAAGCAACTATTCATGATGGAAGGGTGACTGTTCAACCAGTTCAAGGAAGACAAAGTTTATTTGCTGCTGGTACTTCTGGAACAAGGGCTAACATCTTAGGAACATGAGGGAATAATTCAGGTCAACAAAGGGTCATTGATAGTGTTTTAACTGATAGGGGAAAGGTACATGGCAAAGATAGTGCCAAAGCCTAAGAGGGAAAAGGGGTGCTACATGGTTTGGGATAAAGGTCTTATAGTTGGATGCATTAGGATCTGGTAGTTGTTTTGATTGAGGATGGATTGGAATTTTTGGCAGTGTCTCCTGTGGTGGCAGAAGGTCCAGTTACTTAGACGGTCGATTTCACCACAATGCACAACTTATCAAGCAGATGATTTGGATGCATATGATTCTGACTGTGACGACTTCTCTACAACCAAGGCAGTTCTTATGGCCAATTTGTCTAGTTACGGATTAGATGTTCTCTCCGAGGTACCTCACTCTGAAAACACTAATAATGATATGCTAAATCAAAGTGCGCAAGAGATGTCGCTATTATAATACAATAATCATCTTACATGAATTATCCAGAGAATGAGATAAACAAGTGATGAATTATCATTCCTTATTCTTAATATCTACTTGAAACACAAAATACAGCTGTTCAGGATACAAATTCTTCTGAACAACAATGATGCCATGATATTATCTGTGTTTGAACAACTGTCAAATCAAGTAACTAATTGTAACAAGGTCAATAAGGACAATCTAATTGCTAATGAATCCTTATCTGCTAAGCTTGAAAGATACAAAGAATAGGTAAAATTGCTAGAATAAAGACAAAATGTGGATTTAAGTACTCGAGAAAAGCTTATAATGGATGATATAATTCGGTAGAAAAATGCAAAGTTTGTGGATTTTGAAAAAGAAATTGACTATCTTAAATTATACCTTTCTGAACAATTGAAAGGAAAAGGAAAACTGGTGACAAATACATTTAATGTTTTCAAAAACCGAAACTAGGAAAAGGGAAGCTAAAGAATATTGATAAAGTAATTACTTGGAAATTAAAAGTTTATGAAACTGGACAACTATGTTTGTAAAAATAGGTCAATTTCCGCGTAAACTGTGGCTTATTGCTTACGAAACCACAAGTTTTTTTTATGATAACAACCATAAAACAGAGCTCTTGTTTTTCAAAATCCTTTAATCTTAAGAAAGCTCAACAGATTAGGCCAAATGCTTTATGTTGGTAGGGTTTTTACTAAGGAAAAAACCAATGTGATTTCATTTGCTGATTTTGAAGAGGACTTTGATGATGAGGAAGAGAGTTCAATCTTAATTGTTTTAAAAAAAATTGATCGATGGTCTTAGAACGAAAGTCAACATTAAACCAATTAATTTATGCTGAGTTAAATCGATTATCTAAAGATTGTTTTGTGGTAATAAGTTTTATCCCACGAACAAGAACTGTCTGATACTAACTAGCTTTTCGGTTACAACACTTCTCACCCTATTCTGACGATTGCTTCTTCCCGTCCTGTCAAAATTGAGGCTCATTGGGAACTTCCAAAGGTAAGCCTAGTTAATACAAGCCTTAAAAAGCTTAAATACCATCTTGGGCAATTTAACAATGTGGTGAAAAAGCGGATTACACCCGATACTTTAACAGAAGGGGAATGGGGGTTTGAACACACTAAAGCTGTTTTTCTAAAAGAAATAATTCTATTTTTAAAGACCTTAAAATACATATTTAATGTTTTTGATAAAGATCTTTTAAATGAGGTAACGGAAGTACAAACAGTTTTTAACCAGATGGAAACTGCTGTTCAACAATATTTTGTAGACAAACAGTGCTTTGAAATTCAAAAGAAACAATTTTTGATTGAAAATGATTGACTCTTGGATCAAATCATTTCTCAAGATATTGTGAATATTGTTATGAATTCTTTGATTGATATTAATACTTATGTGAATGTGAATTCTTTTGCTGCTATGAATAATTCTGTGAATTATGTGGAAATGTGTAACAAGTGTCTCGAACTTGAAGCTGAGCTTATCAAATAACACAACATGGTTGAAAAAGATGAGTATAATAAACTTTTGAAAAGATTTTCGGAACTTGAACAACACTGCATTTCTCTTGTACTTGCAATGCAACTAATAAAGAGATTTTCAAAAGAATAACACATCTGTGAACCAAACGGAACCTTCATTTGATCAATTGTTTAAATTGAACAATTTGAAAGCTGAGCTTCAAGAAAAAAACACAACAATCGAGAAGTTGAAGGAAAACATTGAACGCTTGAATAAAACTTCCACCACAAACAGTGTAAAAAAAGGTATAGATGAGATTGAGACCACTAAAACATAGGATGGAAAACTTAGGGTGGCAAAACTAATTGTTGAGAATGAGCATTTGAAACAGACTTGTAAACAACTCTATGATTCAATAAAACCATCACGTATTCGTGCTAGAGAACATGTTGAATCTTTGGTTAATCAATTAAATCAAAAGTCTATTGAAATTATTGATTTAAATGCTTAACTTCAAGAAAAGGTTTTTGACATAACAACATTAAAAATGATCTTAGGAAATTCAAAGGAAAGGACATAGTTGGCAATGCTTCTCAAGTGTCAAATGCTACCACTATTGCTCTAGGAAGTATTAAGCTTGACCTAGTAACTTTGGCATCCTAAGGTTAAGTATAATAGGGTAACTCATATATATACCTTAAGCACACTATAGAACAAGTTGCTATTCTTAGGGAGATAGTTAAACAAGCCAAATCACTAAACCCTTTAGATAGTACATCTTACTATGCTTGTAAGTATGTTAAGCTGATTCAAGAGATGCTAGGATATGTTAGAGATACTTGCCTTGATATTTACAAACCTAGTGAGAAACTAGTTGTTGTCACGCCTATCAACAAAAAGAAAACAAATAGGTTTGCTGAACCCGTCATATCATCAAGCACATCCAAAAAATAGTTAGGGCTCTTCCAGCACAACAGACACTTAACCAATTCTGTGTCAACTTATACTAGAGTAGAACGGTCTATATAATCTAATGGTCAATTCTAGTTGGACAATACAAAAGAATGATATGATCCTGCAGATTTCAAGTAGTACCCAAAAGAGATTATAAGTAGAAGGGACCCAACTCTAGGATCTTAATTCTTGTTTAAAAAATAACCCGGTTTGTGTTGCGTTGAAACCATTTGGAAATGCACATTGCAACATTTGCAATTTTAAATTACTACATTATGAGATAATATGCGTAATGTAGTAATTCTAGTTTGATGCTAGACATGACATTGTGTCTTCTTGACTTTTGTTGCTGATATGAAATGCGTCTTCAAATCTGAAGTCTGTTAAGAAAGCAAAAAAAGGAAAGTAGAATGGAAACCTACATGAAAATGCATTAACTAAAATTGGATAGGATTGAGACCCACAGGAAGAATTTTACTTAGTTGGAAATGCAGCCCTTTAACTAGATTATCGCCTATAATAAGTGCCTCTTAGGGAACCCATTCCTTTAGAAGTAGTTGCACAAGAATCTATAGTAAATAAGGTTTATACTAGGAGACCTAAGGGACCTAAGACTAATGGTTCTAATAGCAAACCTAAGATTGCAAAATCTGTGATTTCTATTAAAACGAAACCCGGTACATCTCAAGGATCCAATACTTTAGTTGCTCTAGGTTGTCCAAATTGCTTTGTGGTATTTAAACTCCGAATGCTCAAAACACATGACTGGAGATCGCTCTCAGCTCACTAATTTTGTTCACAAGTTTCTCGGTACTGTCAAGTTCGGTAACGACTAGATTGAAAAGATTATGAGGTATGGTGACTATTTGATAGGGAATATCATAATTTCAAGGGTTTATTATGTGGAAGGACTAGGACATAATCTATTCTTCGTTGGTCAATTCTGCGACTCAGATCTTGAAGTGGCTTTTAGAAAACACACGTGCTTTGTTCGTAATCTAGAAGGTGTTGATTTACTCTCAGGATCTTGGGAAACCAACCTTTATACATTGTCAATTAGGGATATGATGGCGTTTTCTCCAATTTGTCTCTTGTTCAAAGCCTCAAAGACCAAATCCTGGTTATGGCACCGACGATTGTCACATTTGAACTTTGGTGATATTAATCATTTGGCTAAAAATGGTCTCGTATGAGGTCTTCCCAAATTGAAATTTGAAAAAGATCATCTGTGTTCGGCATGTGCAATGGGAAAAAGCAAGAAACAATCACATAAACCTAAATCTAAAGACACCAATCAGGAAAAACTATATCTTCTGCACATGGATCTTTGTGGGCCTATGCGTGTTGCAAGTATAAATGAGAAAAAGTACATCCTCGTCATTGTGGATGATTACTCTTGGTTCACATGGGTGAAGTTTCTAGCATCAAAGGATGAAGCTCCTGATTTCATAATCAAGTTTCTAACAATGATACAAGTTAGATTGAATGCAACTGTCAAGAACATTTATACAGATAACGAAACAGAGTTTGTCAATCAAACTCTGCGTAGCTATTATGAGAGTGTCGATATCTCTCATGAAACATCGGTTGCACGCACTCTACAACAAAATGGTTTCGTTGAAAGGCGAAACCGTACTCTAGTTGAAGCCGCTCGAACAATGTTAAACTATGCAAAAGCTCCTTTATTTCTATGGGCCAAGGCAGTCGCTACTGCATGTTACACCCAAAATAGATCCATTATACAACGTCGCCATAGAAAAACTCCTCATGAGCTCTTACATGACAGAAAACCCGATCTATCTTAACTTTATGTATTTGGAGCACTTTGCTATCCAAACAATGATAGTGAGGATTTGGGCAAACTTCAAGCTAAAGCTGATATAGGCATTTTCATTGGATATTCACCCAAGAAGAAAGCTTATCGTATCTACAACTGACGTACCCAAAAAATCATTGAAACTATCCATGTCGATTTTGATGAGATGACGGCAATGGCTTCTGAACAACTCGGTTCAGGACCCAGGCTTCAATTTATGACTCCTGCAACATCCAGTTTATCACTCGTTACAAATCTTATTCCTCAACAACCTTGCAATCCACCAATAAGAGATGATTGGGATCATTTGTTCCAACCTATGTTTGACGAATACCTCAATCCGTCACCAATTGCTGTCTCTCCAGTTCCAGTGGCTAATACACCAAGAGCTGTTGATTTAGCCGATTCACCTGTGTCTACATCAATTGCCCAAGATGCTCCATCAACAAGTATCCCATCAACACAAGAACAAGAACATTCTCCAATTATTTCTTATGGTTTTGAAGAATCACCAAAAACACCATTTTCATGACGATCCACTTCACGAATCTCTTCATAAAGACTCGACTTCTCAAGGATCGTCATCTAATGTAAGACCAATCCACACTCCATTCGAATCACTTGGTAGATGGACTAACGATCATCCTATATCAAATGTAATTGGAGATCCTTCTCGTTCTGTGTGACAATCCGTCTTTTAATGTCCATATTTAATTCATATTTTGTTCTCATTTTCCTTGTAAAGTGAGCTTTTGTGTTTTACGGTTTACGCGATTTGCGATTTCTCATTCTTGTTAATCTTAAGCCAATTTAGGCAGTTTATCCATTTAAGTGTAACCGTCTTTATTTTTATCTTTAAAAAATCCATGTATTTAAGGTCACTACTTAATCTGAATTAATAAATAATATCTAAATTTTAAATAATTCATTTTATTATCTTAATCGATTTTTATTAAAAATCGTCAATTTTAAAACCCTCGCGAAACGTACGAATTAAATTTATCCGTTTTATAATCGAGAAATCAACGACTCCGTATTTGGGCTCCGAGTGCCTAATTTTTTTTGTTTTTATATTATTTGTCTTTCTTGTGTTTTAAATTGCACCGAGACAAAAATCATGGTTTAGGAAAAAGTTATCGAACTAGAATAGGTTATTGGGCCCGAGATCATCAAGTATAAAAATTTAACTAATAAGCAAGCCCAATCCCCCCTCTTTTCCCTCCTTGTTCGGTAGTCCATATAACCCAATTCACCTTTATGTTTTAAAAAGCCCAAGTATCAAACCCACACCCATATTTCTTTTCATATATAGGCCGAATCATAACACACATATACCATAAATTGAAAAACAAGAAAACCATTGGTCACTCTCCCTCCCCTTCTTCTATTTCGATGAGCAGACCCAAGAAACCACAAACCACCCACCATCATCCATCAAAACTCCCTTAAATCACACCCTTTTTACTCCAAAACTTCTTAAATCAATCAGTTTGATATCTTCTATGTAAGAATATCTAGATACTATAAAAAATGAATACACACTCTTTTATAATAAAAAACATACTACAACATGCCATACTCAACCAAAAAACAAAATCCCACGCCTGCTTCATTCCTTCTGTATGAACAATAGACTCAAGAACACCATGGTTCCATCTTCAAATCTCTACCAAATCTATTCCTTTTAACCTTAAATCATTACTACCATAAACCTTATTCATCCCTCACCAATAAAAATCACCATGCACCATGTTTTTGAGTTCTTGATTTTTGGAAGATTTTGAGTTTTAGGGTCTTTGTTTGATTTAAAGCAAGAAGATTATCGAGGGTAAATTATTTGGGTGTATTTTCAAGATTTATTGAAGTAAATGTTTATTTTGGATTTGGGTTTGGTCCTTGTGTACTCGGCAGCCAACACACACCCATCCACTCTGATATCTTGTGTTTTCGATGCATTTTCCCCTTCTTGCATTTTGTGTTGTAAGTCATCCTTAAAAACCCTAAATTGTTGTCTAATTTTTATGGAAGATGCATGTGCTTGATTTTGATTTCTGTGTGAGGCTTGCATGTCTTGTTCTTATGATTTCTTTGATTTGATCTAAAAATTATGTTATGAAGTATGGAATATTTTAGAGAGGTGTTAGTAGCATTGCATAGAGGTCGATGTGTTTTGATGAGTTTAGAATAGGTTTGAATGGGATTTAATTAGGACTATTTTAAAACGGCAGCAGAAAACGTGTGTTTTCTCAAATATTTTTGGCTTGGATCCTATGATTAAATTATAAGGTTGAATAGATATAGGTCTTAGCATCATGTGATAGTTGGATTCTCAACCAATTCCTCCGGATGAGGAAGTTATGGTCAAAATACGAAAATAGGTCAAGTCTGGACCTTTGATTAGAAAACGTGTCAAACTCTAGGTTTTTGAACTAAAGGTTTGAGTTTTAAAGCATGGGTAAGTGCTAGAACACTTAGGTAAGCGCATCATTTTTTCTTCACACCATTTCTATGTATAAGATTAGGCCATACGGTCTTTTCCGTAAGAAGTAGAAATTCAGTCAACTTTCTGTTTTGACTTACGGTTAGTAAAAATCCATTTCCCGTGGATTGGTAAATGGTTTGATTGATTGGCTTAAAGTTTTGAAAACTAGACTTCAAGTTCTTTCCAGGGGTGAAAGCCATGTGTTTGTACCATTTATAGATTAGGAGATACAAGTCCATGAACATGAGTCAATTCCAGAATTTTAGTTTTTACGTCTTGGTTAAAAATTGTAAATGTGTAAATAACCATATCTAAAATTTGAATTAGATGGCGAAACTTGGTAGATGTTTAAACACATATAAGATCAGGTCACACACCAATTGGGGAGTAAAAATACCTTAGTAAAGTCTAGGTGCAATGTGGTGCATATCTTAGGAACATATCCCATACTCTTCAAACTATTCTTACGTATTGTTTTTACTTATATACCATACTAAGTCGCGTCACATCCTATAGGTTGTCGGTGATTGTTGGTGACCTCTCTCGATTCATATATTTAGCTTCTCGATCCTCGTCACTTATTCGACTTACGGTGAGTTCATAGCCTCGCCTTTACTACTTTAACTGTTTTCTTAAAACCCGCGAGGGAGATACTTGCTTGTTTTTATAAAATTGAACACAAATTGTTTTCAGTATGCTAGACCTGAATTGTATGCTTAATGCTTGAGTACCCATTGCTAAAGACCCTAATATCGTGAACTGTTAACTATCTGTGATGGGTAGACGCTATGATAATAAATAGGCCTATAGGATGACTCCCCGTTCGGGGTTTGAATCCTTTTGGAACACCCACTTGCAACGGATATATTATCTGAGATTTTATAGGTATATAGCAATAATACCTAATCTTTTGGGGCAAACTATATTTTTATCTCGTCAAAGGGATTTGTTGTCACGAGCTCAATGCATTATTAATTAAAACTTGTTTGATCCACAAGTTTTTTTCGATGATTTAATATTTGTGTTCTAAATCTTTATCCTTATATAAACCTATGAATTTCACTCAACGTTTTATTGACTTTTTAGCATGTTTATCTCAAGTAATCAAGGCTAAGGACATGGAGCTTGGGACGAGGAGAAACTTGCGCTTAAAAATGAACAAAAAAAAAAAAAAAATAAAATATTTTGTTAAAGCACATATATCCATCCACAAAAACAATGATTTTTAATATTTGTTTGAATCCTTGTTCCTGTTAATCTTTATGTTGGGACAACGCTTGCACTCTGATATTTCTTTTGGAATGGATTATGTTTTTATAACGTCTCTTTTTGAGTCGTTCTTTATAATTTAATGACTGTTGTACTTATTATTAACACCCGATTGTTGGTCCTGAATCATGTTTTAAATTGGGGGTGTTAAAGATTGGTATCAAGAGCCATAAGTTATAGAGAACTAGGTTATTTTTCAAAAACCTAAACTATAACTTTATTTTTCTTATTTTCGTGCGCAAAGACTCCTCATGGTTCCTGCTCAAGTCGTTCTTGTGATTACCATTCTTAGTACTTATATACTGCGGGTGCATTATTGCTAAGTATTTATTGAATAAATACTATAATTCATATCGAAATATACATTGATTGGTAAACCTTATATTAAGGTTTTCTTTTGCATTTATTTACATGTTTAAATAAATCATTATTAAAATTATCATATTCATTTTGATGCATTGCGTCCATTCGTATGTTGCATAAAATTTAAATATGTAGTGACCTTATACACTTATTTTCACACCGTGTCCGTGCACGTATGCTGCCCGACTTCTTCTGCTCACTTTTCTGAGCGTTATTTTTATCTAATATAGATATGTAATGACCGATTACATATACTTGTTCGATTCGAACTGACTATTTTTACCCGAATTACTTTTATCGGTTGTGCGAACTTTCGCGGTACCACTATTTGGGATTTGTAAATGTTTTAATTGATGAGAATTTTCTGAGTATCGTTTTACTACCCATGTATGTTACTTTCATTGTTTAGCTCCTTTAAGCTATCCATATAGATATCCAATTTGCTTTTTAACCTTTTGTGCTTATTCACGAGAAACGTCTGGGGAAATAGTTTAATGACCATTGTGTAACTCAATGTGTCCTCGAAAAAGACTAGTGGCCATCGTGTAAGTCGCAACATCTTGGATGATATTTTGAAATCATATCAAATTATATGGTGGAATTTTCACAATATTTTCGTTGACCCTTTTATGTCACCGTTTTACACGACATTTGAACATTGTTCTAATTTGTTTATTTCAATTGTCATTCTACTTCCGACTCCGAATTGTAACATTCGTTTATACCCCGAAAATGCCATAGTCATCTTATAACTAATCGTCTAGAACGTGGCGGTTGATTGGAATACGATTTTACACGTATAAAATTTTAGCATTCTTTTTCATAAAAAACCTCCCCGTTTCAGAAGCGCGACTCATAAATGTTTCGTTCTTTTTCCCCAGTACATATTGTGATTTTGAAGAATCGTACCGCCAAGGATACTTTCATATCTTGCATATTGGATTCTATGTCAAGGACGTCATTCACCGTTTTACTTTCTATTCGTGCTGTTAGTATTCTTGAAGCATTTTTTTAATGCTATTTTTATTTGCCCATTAGTATAATTTAGTTTTCGTTGTTTTGGAATCCATTATACATGTGTGTGTATAAGTTGTGATCATTTAAAAAGTGTTGGTAGAATATCTTAGATGATGGGGAGTAGGATTGGCATAGTATTTGATAATTTTGAGGAATTTGGTTGAAATTTTGTGGTATGTCGAAAAATATATTTTATGAAGAAAATTATAATGTGGTTTAAGGATGTTGTAAAAGTCTTTTTATGAAAGTTAGGCTTAAAAATATGGTAGTACTTGTTGAGACGGTTGTTTTGATATAAAATTCGACCCATAACTCCCAAAAAACGAAGTTTTTATGGTCAAAAGAAGTTTAGAAAAAGTTTCGCAAAAATTCAGCTCATAAGGTAAATAATAGCTTGCTGATAAAATCGTAAATGGGCGTTTTCAACATTTTTTGTATCATTTTTGGTCTCGGCTAAAACACGAAAGTTGTCTAGAATATCGTTTTGCATAAAAAGTCATGAAATTTTGTCTAAAAGTGCATAAAAGTGTGTTTTTTACTCAAAACACAGGTCTGCATTTTAGTTTATAAAAATTCAGCAACTATAGGGAAAAGTGAGCTGGTGCAGTTTTTAACTTGATGTTCGGGCCCTTTTGGTCCGAACCGGCCTTCCGTTAAAACATAAAAGTTGTTTAGTTTGACGTTTTTTACAAAAAGTCACGAGTTTTAGTCTAAAAATACCAGACGATAGGAAAACATTGGGGTGAAAGTTAGCGAATTATTATTTTGGAAAAATTTGAGTATTTGCTGAATTTTGTTAAAAAGTGGGGTTTTGAGCGTTTTAGTGTCCGTTTGAGTTTGCAAAACGTTAACGAATATTATTAGGTGATTAATAAATTATTAGGTGTGTCCAGTCACGTCTAAAAATAGTAGGTCTAAATTCGGAAACTCTATATATGTAAGCATAACGTGGAAACAAGGGTAAGTATATAGATAATAGGTGCGTCGGTATTAGCAGAAAACTTAATATTATTAGGCAATACACACATCTTCGAATATCCGAACGTTCCAGAAATAGTAACTTTCTAAAAATAGTATACTTTCTCAAAAGCATATGGTTGTCAAATAACTTAGGAGGTACACACATTTAGATTCCATTATTCTCTTATATATATGTGACTTATGTGTCATTTTATTTTATCTTCCCTTTTCCTAATTGCGCACCATCGCTTTTGGTCGCGGTTATAATCTCTTGTCTTCATATCCTCCATCGCCATCGATATCATGTACCTCATGACGATTCCGGCTAAACCCTTTGAAACCCTATCATCTTGTAACCATTTCACCGATTGCTTCATAAACTACTCTTTACTACTCTCATGCAAACCACTTGCTATTTTATAAGTCATTGTAATGTCACCTTATAAATTTAATTTGCTATTGTTTTACGAGTCATTTTACTTGGGTCTTACAAAATATTTGTTATCGCCAAAAAAATAGCAAATTACTTTACTTCCACATTATTAACAGTTTCAAAAATTATTTTGAGTTCTATCTTAAAAATAGTATGGTTTATACATTTAAATATAAGAAACATAACACTAGTTTGACGAAACTGAGCATTGCATTGCTATTCCTAAATTATACATAGCCGTGCACCTATGTATAATTTAGAAGGAGCCATGCAAGGCTGAATAGTAGTCACCTTAAGATCTTGATAAAGATCAACTTTTTACCCGTAGTTCTGAAAAACAAGATTTTTGTGTGTTATGCAAGTAGTACAAATTTGGGGGCATCCGCATATGTACCCTTATCTTTTCTCGAACGAATTCTCCATATGCGGGTACGTTCTGACTTAACAACCGTCGTTCTAATTTTCCTTTCATTTCTCTCCATTATGGAAATTCTTTAGACCGCTCGTCTAATTATCGGCCATTGATACCGGACTTAGAGGTTCTGACGTTTCTATGCTTTCTTCTCGACCCACCTTCTTTGAGTAACGTTGGTAGATCTCCGAGATACCTCCGAATGTGAATAATGAATTATAAAATAATGGGTTTACGTACATCCGTTATGATGTTCGCCTTTCTTTTGACTCGAAATTCATTCGTGTGGACCACACGTTGACTTCGCTTTTTAGTTACTAACTTTGTCTCTTACTTCCTTTTATTCGAGAATTGTTGTATGGATTTTCTTTTTCGTTTGTGTATCGACCGCCGCGAACTTAATGTGCTGACCGTGACCGTCTTACGAATTGACGACTTGATAAGTTTCTTGTTTCCTATTGTCTTATCGCCAACACTTATATTCTATCCTTTGCTTTAAGGACCCTCATGACATTTAATTCGTTCCCTCATACTATTGCTTACACATTAGGTGATTGCTATCACTTGTTTTATCTTTGTTACTATCTTGTTACTTTGTCAAAACTCCGAGCACAAAATACATTAAGCACCTCCATGGGCTTGTATAAATTTTTTATGAATCTTTACGAAAATTTTACAAATATTTCACAAGTGTTTAAATTACCAAAATGACCTTCTCAAGTTAATTAGTCAATTCTAACCATCCTCTTTTGTGAAAACCATAACTAATATTTATAATGACACCGTGCCCTATCTTTCAAATTACCTGTTTTATACATCATATTTTAATCCCGCCTTAATGATATGACCGATTTAAACTTTGTTTCAAAAAATGATTTCTAAAGATTTGAAAATAGACCTTCTACGATCACAACCGTAAACCCAAGTTTCAACAAGTTTTTTTTTATACATGCATTCATTTCGAAAATCTTCAATAAAGCCAAAAATAATTCTAGAACCTATTTTACCTCTAATATGAACACCATTTTTATCAAGAATGAATAGTTTAAAATTCTCCTTATTATTGGTTTTGTTCTCGAATCACCAAAACCTTGATAAATCCATATAATCATATTGCATCATTTTAAAGATATTCTAACATTTTAACACCATAACCGAATGAACCTTACGTTTTCATAATAAAGAAAGTGCCTAAGCCTAGTTTTAAAGCAATATAAAATCCGGGACGGATTTTTCTTAACGGTGGTAGAATGTGACAATCCATCTTTTAATGTCCATATTTAATTCATAATTCGTTCTCATTTTCCTTGTAAAGTGAGCTTTTGTGTTTTACGGTTTACGTGATTCGCGATTTCTCGTTCTTGTTAATCTTAAGCCGATTTAGGCAGTTTATCCGTTTAAGTGTAACCGTCTTTATTTTTATCTTTAAAAATTCCCCGTATTTAAGGTCACTACTTAATCTAAATTTATAAATAGTATCTAAATTTTAAATAATTCATTTTATTATCTTAATCGATTTTTATTAAAAATCATCAATTTTAAAACCCCCGCGAAACGTACAAATTAAATTTATCTGTTTTATAATCAAGAAATCAACGACTCCGTATTTGGGCTCCGAGTGCCTAATTAATTTTTTTTTTATATTATTTGTCTTTCTTGTGTTTTAAATTGCACCGAGACGAAAATCACGGTTTAGGAAAAAGTTATCGAACTAGAATAGGTTATTAGGCACGAGATCATCAAGTATAAAAATATAACTAATAAGCAAGCCCAATCCCCCCTCTTTTCCCTCCTTGGTCGGTAGCCCATACAACCCAATACACCTTTATGTTTTAAAAAGCCCAAGTATCAAACCCACTCCCTTATTTCTTTTCGTATATAGGCCGAATCATAACACACACATACCATAATTTGAAAAAAAAGAAAACCATTGGTCACTCTTCCTACCCCTTCTTCTGTTTCGCCGAGTAGACCCAAGAAACCATAAACCGCCCACCATCATCCATCAAAACGCCCTTAAATCACACCCTTTTTACTCCAAAACACATATAAACTAAACCCTAATCATCCATCATCTATAAAAACCACCATGCAAGTGTTTTGAGAAGTCTTGATTTTTGAAGATCTTGAGGTTTTAGGGTTTTTACTTGATTGGAGGCTACAAGATTATCAAGGGATAGATTAGAAGTGATTTTAAGCAAGATTGGGTGAAGTAAGAATCTATTTGGGGTTTGGTTTTCTCTTATGTGTTATCGGCAGCCCACAACACCATATAGGTGTTGTGTTTGATCAATCTCTTCTTCCATTTTGTGTGGTAAGTATTTTCCTAAACCCTCTTGTGCTTTGTTTTGATTTCATTAAGTGCATGTTCTTGATTTTTAATTTTTATGAACATGCAAGAACTTTTTATGATTGATCTTAGTTAGTTAGTGTAAGTGAAGTGTAATGGATTTGAGGTAGGTTGCATTGATGTATTTTGGCCTTGTGATTGATCAATTGATGATTTGGAGGTGTTTGGATTGAGATTAGAGGTAGATTTAGGGACTGTTTCCAGGTCAGTAGGAAAACGTGGGGTTTTATAAAAAATTTAGCTTAGGATATGTGATTTAAAGACATGGTTGGATAGATATATGTCTTAGGTACATGTGACGAATTGGATGCTTTTGTATCGATTCCGGATGAAGGAGATATGGCCTTTTTACGGAAGAAGGTCAAATCTGGAGCGGCTGTTGGAAAACTTGCTTTGCTCCAGGTTTTTGTATAGTGAGTTGAAATTTTAAAACATGGTTAATCACTAGATATTATAAGATTTCACCTCTATTTAGATTCAACTTTATAGCTATTATAGAATAGTATTTATGGCCAAAACCGTAAACGATAGAAATTCATTCAATTTTCTGTTTGGAGTTATAGTTTGTAAAAACACATTTCCTGTGGATTGGTAAATGGTATGATTGATTGGATTAAAGTTCTGGAAACTAGACTTAAGCATATTTTCTGGGGTGAAAACCCCATCCTTGTATCTTTTGTGTGGTGGTTAGCCAACACTCAATCCCTTCTCACTTCCATCAGTCTTATTCTTTAGATTCTAAATCAGCAAGTACCTTCTTGATAAATCGTATCAATTCCAATGCCATAGTACTGTCTTCTTCAGACTCCAATTTTAGCTTTATCATTTGCATCAGTATTTCCTTTTTCAAAGGATACTTCTTCTCTATTAGCATGTGAACGACTAATCCTTCATCAGTCATCAAAGTGTGTACCCCTGAAGAACTATGCAGCTTCCAACTGACTACTTTCCATTCATGCTGTGAGTTCCAAAACTCATCTTGTTCATCTGGATTGAACATAACTATCAAATCTCCCCAAAGAACTTTATCAAAACCTTCAGGAATCTTATCTTGATATATGTCCATCACAAGTTTATATACAGCATCTAAGTCTTCTCTGTCAAACACTGAAAGCACTCTCATCAATGTACTGAAGCTTCTCTTTTGACCATTACTTCTTGTTACCACATTCATATTAATCTCTTCTGATCTTTTAGATTCATCAAACTGTGGTTTGGTGCCAAGATTCTCAGTCTTCCAGTCAATGATTGGATACTTCTTGTCAAGTATTTCATAATCTACTTCCTTGTCCTCATCTGGAGCTATTGTCAAGCACAATCTCAGCTCATCATTCTCTTTCTCAATGTCAGATGGGTCATCTTGAGAAGTATCTTGTTTGAATCTTCTTTTTCTTGACTTCATCTTTTTCCTTGTACCGTGCTTTCTCTTTCTTGTGTTCTCTTCTCCTTTATCCTCTTCCTTGACTTCTTCTTTAGATTCCTGCTTGATCTCTTCTCCTTTGGAGGAATCTTTCTTATTCATTCTTTTGATTAGGCTTTCATCTTCAACAGACCCAATAGCAATGAAATCTTCATCTGACCTTTTTATCTTTTCATACATTGCTTGTATGTCTTCAAACTTCTTACTCTTCAACTCAGAATGTTTGAAGTTCCCCACATGCTTTAAGTAGGTCATCATCTGATTTCTTAATTGATTCTTGGTTGGAGGTCTGTTTCTTATGGCCTCTGATCTTTGTCTAGCAAGGAATTTTCTCTGAGCAGCAATTGTATCATGAAGGAACTTTGCTCTTTCTTCTATTGTGAATTGCTCTCTTTCTTGCTCTTGAAGCTTCTCAGCAAGAACTTGGTGAGATTTAAAAGGACAGAACAAGGGTTGGGTAAATGGGTAGAAACAACACCAAAGAGCACAAAAACAATGTGCTTAAGCTGCTTATGCAGCTTGAGCACTTAAGCTCAACTTAGCTTATTGAAAATTTGACAGAATTCAAAAGCCACTTAGAAACTTATTTTTAAACTAAAAATTGTGGTTATTGAGACTTAATAAACCCTACACACTCAGCCAAAGTTGGCTGAGTGCACTTGACCCATGCAAAACCCCATATGACCCATTTTCAAGGCTAAACCAAACACCCCCTTAATTTATAAAAAAGGGTGTTTTAACTGATTTTTGGTAAAAGAGGGCACATATAATTGATCTTAGGTTAATTTTAATAACTTTTAACACATATTTAACCAAGTTAAACAGATTTAAAACAACTTGAATGATATTTCAAATTTCGACAAATGCAATTTTCTCAAACACTCTTAACTTCTCATTAACATTAAAGAAATTACATAAAACTTTTAAAGTGAACTGAATTACAATACTTGCCTTAAAAAAAACTTAATTAAAATATTTAAACTAAAAAAAAGGTAAAAAGGGTGTAAGTTGCTCGGCTTGGTCTTCTTTCTTTTATAGCAGCTCCTTTGCCTTGGGACGAGCTTGCTGTGTGTGTACAATGCATCCAAGGCAATCCTAGCCCTCCATGGGCTTCTCTTCATTTTCAGCCATGGATGTTGACTTCGGGTTGTGTGATTTTGCCAGGGAAAGGGTTATAGGGTCATTGGGTTGTGGGGAAAGGTGAGGGGTGAGCTGGGAGAGGTACTTGAGAGGTGGTTTGGAGCTGAAACTGTGGGAAAGGGGTGGTATGGATTTTGGCGGGTACGGGGTTGTACAGTTTTATGGTTGCAGGATTTTAAAAGGAAACTTTGGAGATGGTGCAAAAACAGTCCCTCATCTTTTCTTCTCTTTTCACTTTCTTTCTAGCCCGAGTTTTAGTTATAACAAAGGTTTAGAAAGTGGCAGTTATGGCCCTTGTGGTTTTATAACAAAAGATTAAAGAAGGTTTTGGTGTATTGCAAAAATGGTCCCTCTAGTTTTATAACAAAAGAATAAAAGAGGGTTTTGGTTAATTGCAATTTCAGCCCTTGTGTTTTATTTTTCTATTTTTCTTTATAAAACAACTTTCAAACTTGGCAATTTTAGCCCCTTTTCTTTATTTTTTTCATTTTT
>BQNB010062684.1:0-35982 GCA_026074375.1 Tanacetum coccineum
CTTGCCTGAGTTTAGCTTGTCGTTACAGATGTGTACGTATCTATTGCCCTCTTCTGGAACATTCGTATCGGATTAAAATTATATGAGTGTACTGGTAGTGTATTAAATTCTAGAACTTATTTTTGTGATGCAAATTGAGATCGCACAGTGAGAATAAAACGTGATACATGGAGGCATTTTTTAATTCAATTTCAATAAAAATTGTATTTTTATATAGAAATGAAATTTTTGACTTTATTCCTTATGTATAACACTTTTTATAAACTTAATATATTTGCAATATGATATAAATATATAAATTTATAAATATTTTTATATTTTGTGCCGCTTTAAGTCACGCCTTAAAAACGCCATGACTCGTCATTTCTCGTAAATACGTGAGATTTGACCATTCTGTCACGCCACACCTCACACTATTATAACCTTGACTAGACCTATGTATCATGTAAACTTGTGTGCTCAACATCCAAAACCCTTTTGGTCTCAGAGTTTAGATTTATAAGTTGTAGTTTTTTTAACCAAAAATGTGTAAAATATAACCTTGAGATGGTTTCTTAGAATCCTTTTAGGTACATATATGAATTAATTAGATGGGTGTAACAAAGACATCTTAAGACCGCGTTTACCATTGTCATCTCAACGTCAAAATATATCTCACTTGAAAATGAATATACCGTACCAAAACACACAAAATCACACACGCTATACGAGTCGGCCTTGACATCGACCTAGTCTTCATTTTTATTGGCCATGGACACGTACTCAATTGAAGCCATAATAAGCTAAGATGCGTCTTGAATGTCCAAGACTCTTTCTTGACATACTTATCGCGTCCCGTCTCAAATATTACAAACATTTGTATATTAAGTTACAAATGTTTATGTAGATTTTTTTGTAAAAATTTTTGTTAGTGTAATATTCCTCTATGTGAAACTTGAACTTGCAAAGCTTTATTTGATAGATCAGTCACGTTTGTTGGTTGTAGTAGATCCCAGATCAGGGTGAAGATAATTAATAACCTAGCTAATTACCAAAGCTGGTTACCAAATATCACTTAAAGTCATGTAATCACTTTCCAAAGAAGATTATTCGACCCTATGCCTGGGTATCACGAATACCTTCTTGGGATAAAACCAAGTGTTTGTTCTTGTTCTAGGCACAGATCAAGAACCCTGCGTTTCTATGTGTTTTTGTTTTCTATATATCTTTTTCCATGTAATTGCGATCCCTATTTATAGGGATTTACTCAAAACCTAATAATGGAATTAATGATATATTAATGGCCAATTAATCTCTTCCATAATTATCCTTCATAAATTAGGAATTAATGATTTCATGACCAAATTAAATATGGTCAATTAATGCAATCAAATCAATTAATTAAATAGGCAAATAAACACCCATTTAATCAAACCACTAAAAGAGCCAGGGAAAATCAGTGACTTGATGGGTGTACACTCTGTACCTCCAAACCCATTTCTAAGTATGATCCAATTCCTACAATTGCACTAAATTTTCAACAATCCTCCCCAATTTAGTACAATTCCTTTACATGAAAAATTCAACATTAAACAAAACAAGTGCATAAACGAAAATGTCCTGAGGATTGAATTTCCGTCTTAGTAAATACACATTCAAATATTCGAGAATCAGGGTGTTATAAGAATTGAACCCTTCAACCCATTTGAATACCTGAAGGTAAATACACACAAGTTTTCAAACACATAAGAAAGTCCTAACACTATGCAAGCCATGTGTCTATATCCAATTCATAAATGTTGTAAGAGCCGAAGTCCATGCTCCCTAAGGCGGCAAAACCTCAACATTTACATAGGTGGTTCCTCTTTATTCATGCTCCTATTAAGCACTTTTTCAAAGAAATTAACCATTAAGAAGTTAACAACTTCATCCTCCTTTTCAGCAGGTTTTAAGCACATCCTTGAGATGATATGTAAATACATGTGCTTTAGTCTTCTAAACGTTCAGCTTTCCACATTGAACTCAGCTACCAAGTTTCCTTAGTAGGGAGTTGGGTGTCCTAGCATTTAACGACTTAGTTGGACTTTAATCCCATTCATTCAGCATACTTTATAACCAAGTCTCTAGCTAGTCCCTTCGTCAAGTGATCAGCTAAGTTTTGTTGAGACCTCACAAACTCTATAGATATCACCCTATTCGTGATAAGCTCATGAATCATGATATGCCTGACACCTAAGTGTCTAGACTTCCCATTATACATCTGGCTATAAGCCTTTGCCAATGTAGCAACACTATTACAGCGGATAGAAATTGGTGCTATAGGTTTGAACCACAATGGAATTTCAAGGAGCAAGTTTTTCAACCATTCAACTTCCTTACTAGCAGCTGCTAAAGCCACAAACTCAGATTCCATTGTTGAACTAGTGATGCAAGTTTGTTTCTTGGAAGCCCAAGAAATTGCACCACCACCAAGCAGGAATACCCAACCACTTGTAGACGAATTGTCTTCAGTGTTGCTGATTCAGCTTGCATCAATGTAACCTTCCAACACTGAAGGATAACTAGTATATGTCAATCTATAGTTCATGGCTTTCTTTAAGTACTTCAGTACCCACTAAATTGCTTGCCAGTGCTGAGTGCCAGGATTACTAGTATACCTGCTCAGTTTATCCACATCAAATGCAATGTCAGGCCTTCTATAAGTCATGGCATACATCAAGTAGCCAATCACCCTAGAATACTTAAGTTGAGATACAACCTGACCATTATTGGGCATCAACTTCTCACTTGTATCCATAGGAGTACTCATTGGAGTGCAATCAAAGTAATCAAATTTCTTCAGTACCTTCTTAATATAATAAGACTGAGAAATTGCTATTCCATTACTTTTATGTTTAATCCTTATGCCAAGGATAACATCAGCCTCCCCCATGTCCTTCATAGAGAACTTTGATGACAAAAATTCCTTTGTCAAGTCAACCTGAACTTGGTTAGTGCTAAAGATTAGCATATCATCAACATATAAACAAATAATAACCCCTTTATCAGATTTATCAAATTTGCTATATATACATTTGTCAGCTTGGTTAAGTAAATAAACATTAGACAAAACTACTTCATCAAAGTTTTGATGCCATTGCTTAAGTGCCTACTTTAGTCCATAAAGAGACTTAATCAGTTTACACACCTTGTTTTCATTGCCAGACATGATGAAGCCCTGAGGTTGGTTCATATGGAACTCCTCATCCAAGTTACCATTCAAGAAAGCTGTCTTCACATCCATCTAATGAATAATCAGATTATGAATTGATGCCATAGAAATCAGCAGTCTTATGGTACTGATACGTACCACTGGAGCATAAGTATCAAAGTAGTATATCCCTGACTTTTGTTTAAAGCCCTGAATGACCAGCCTTGCCTTGAACTTTTCAATAGTTCCATCTACCTTCATTTTTCTTTTAAAGATCCATTTGCAACCAAGAGGTTTGCAACCTAGAGGTAGATCAGCCAACACCCAAGTATTGTTGCCCATGATGGAGTCTATCTCATCATTAATTGCTTCTTTCCAGAAAGCAACATCATCGGACTTCATTGCTTCATCAAATGTTTTGGGATCATCCTCAACATTAAAGCAATAAGAGTGTTGGTCAGAGACCTCATCCCTTGTTCCTTCAATTAAATATAATTGAAATTCAGGTCCAAAATCCTTTAGAGTCCTATTCCTTTTACTTTTTCTAAGCTCAGACTTAGGTTGCTGAACAACCTCTTCAGTGACCTTTTTAGGGGCCACTGAACCACCAAAGTCTTCAATTCCTTTTACCAGGGACCTCTGACTTGGTCTAGGGACTGATGAGAATCTATTTTCATCAAAGATAGCATCCCTTAATTCAATGATTGAGTTAATAGTAACTAAATCATTAGGTTCAATAATATAAAACCTGAAAGCCTTGGAATGCTCTACATATCCAACAAAGATGCATTCAATGCCTCTTTCACCCAAAGTTTTCATCTTTGGATCAGGGAGTCTTACAACTGCACTACAGCCCCAAACTCTGAGGTAGTTCAGGTTTGGTTTCCTTTTAGTCCAGAGTTCATAAGGGGTAATCATGTTCCTTTTATTAGGATCCCTATTTAATAAATAGCAAGTTGTTAACATAGCTTCACCCCAGAACCTTTGATTCACCCCTTAATAGGACAACATAGAATTAACCATTTCTTTCAGTACCATGTTTTTCCTTTTAGATATACCATTTTGTTGTGGAGTATAGGGGGCAGTCGTTTCATGGATAATACCAACAGACTGAAAATATAGAGTATCCATGTACTCACCTCCCCTATCAGTCCTAAATCTTTTGATTTGGGACCCTTGTTGTAATTCAACTTCAGTTTTGAATACTTTGATTGAGGTTGTCGTCACCACCGTTTGACCTGCAAAAGGTTTACGTTAGTGATAAATAAGAAAAATGATTAAAAAACAATCGACGTGTCACTCGTTAAAGAGTTTTTTGTAACACATCGAGAGTGTCATGTTTTTATCAAAATTCATCAACCGTCAATTCATTTACTAGACCAAATCGATATCCAGTTGTCACAAGTTTGATTCATATAGAATCTCGCAAGTCACCTACCGCAGTGCTGTTTGATGATGACACTGGAAGGATTTCCATTCGTCATTGTGAATACTAAAGAGTATCACTCTGAATGATCTGGAAAATATCACAATGGAAATTGCGTAGGACTCTTGATAACAGCTTGTGAACCTGATGATGTTCAACAAGTGTTTGAAATGGAATGTGTCCTAACGAGATTTTGATTGATCTCTTGGCTCTAGACTCGATTAGTGCATTTTGGTTTTAGTACTCGGAGGCTGGAGCAGATTGCCACCTATTCAATATCAACAATCTCGGAGTGAGATGTCAATAGATAACGTGTGTATCTCCGTGACAAATGAGACAAGTTTCTGTTGAGAGAAACCCGAATGGGCTTGAAGGGTTTGTGCAATGCATCACAGGGCCATGATGTCAATTTCAATGCCAGCAATCAACTTGTGATTCGACATCATATGTATTTAACCCGGTTTCTCTAAGTTGTGTGGAGAGCTTCTTTCTTTAGACCCTTTATCCATACATTTCTTTTTTCATTCTTCAACCCTTCAATGCTTACCAAGACGTCATTACTATCACCTTGTTGTGATTGTTCCAGTGTTAGCTCAATCTTAGTCGACATTATTCCCATATACATTCATCTCCAATCATACCTAAGGACTACTATTTCTAACTTTGGATTATCCTTGGGTAGATCCTCCGGTTCTGGTTGGATCATAGGATTGATTCCTAACCTAACCACCTTATGACTTCAGAATCGTCAAGGAATTAAATGTTGTTTGGTGTTATAAGATCGAACATAAAACCTTTTCTTACTGTTCAGCACTTTGAGTCAATTTAGATCTATTTAATTACATTTCTCCCCTTAATTAAATAATAAACACTTATTTTTAAAAATACTTGTGATTAAAATATGTCTGAAAATTCAATGTGGAGAAAATATTATTAGCGAAGAATGGTTTGGGAACATTTTGATAATGTTGTTTGAATACATAAGAATTGTCATTGTTATGTACCAAGAACATTAAAACTTTGTTTTTCCAAAAACTCCCCCTCAAAAATAGGACCAATTGAAAAATTGTTGTCTTTTGAAAACACTGTAAGGGTTGGAGCGTTAAACACACAATTTTGAAAGATTATGAATTGTCATCGTGAAATTCTTGAAAAAATGTGTTCAACTTTTTGAAAAACCAAATGTTAGAGGACTTCTCTTCTAACGGTAAGGGTAAGCGCACTGAAACGTACACTATCCTTTTTCTTGAGCTAAAGATATTGAATGTCTTGTAAGAACAGCCCAAGACCGAGAAACGTTAATGTTCTCGTTGTGAGGATAAGTTATAAACCTTCCTTTATTTTAAGTCCGGGTTATGTACTGATATTTGCACATAAGCCATTTAGAAAATTAGAAATGACATGTTTTGAAACTATTTGCAACTCTCGCTCGAACTTCATTTACACACCCGTGTCAATGTTAATCGACATTTCTAAGCACGTAAATGTTATCGATTCCAAGAGACATGTCGAGAAGAATCTTTTTGGAAATTTTCTGATTTTCTGATTTTGTATTTTCTTTTTGAAGTTTTATATTTTTGTATTTTGCTTTTCTCAAAAATATGTACATGGTGATGTTTGATGATGGAAAACAGCATTCTTCCATTAGTCAGAACCTCCATATTTTTTTTTGTTTTGTTTTTTTTTTGGTTCAGCTAAGTCAAACATCTCATACCAATCCTTCTGACAAGATACTTAAACCGATCCTTAGAGGCTTTCGTAAACATGACAGCATTAATTGGTATTCAGTTCTTACAAAATATAATCAATTATACCAATTTCAACCTGTTCCTTTTATGAAATGATACCGAATATGGATGTGCTTGTCCGTGAATGTTGTACGGGGTTTGCATGATATTTGCTATGGCTTACTGAGATCTCAATACAACGGTAATTATGTTGTAGTTGAAAGCCATAATCTTGAAGTTGTGTCCACATCCACATTACTGAGCACAACTTCAATAACTCCATAATGTTGTATGGGGGGGGGGGGGGGATATATACTCGCCTTTTTCTGAAGACATTGCAGTACAGTTTTGTTTCTTAGACATTCCAGCGTACAAGCTTATCACCAAGAACTTGTATCCCTCCAGAAGTGCTTTTCCGAGTATCAAGGCATCCGGCATGATCACGTCTGAAAATGCTGTTAGTTCAAAGCCAGAATCCATTGGATACCAGAGTCCCCATGTTAAAGGTAACCGCTTAGGTATTTAAAGATTTCTTTAACCTCCTTAAGGTGCTTTTGATTGGTCGTAGCTTGATACCGAGCACTATAGCAGACTTCTTCACTAAGTTTGGTCATACAGATGTCAAGTAACATGAGTGACCCGATTTTTTACTATTATAATCAATTGGTCTAAAAAAACGGCTTTTCCTCCACTCAAATCTACCTCTAGTTTGGGTTTGTAGCCAATGGTGGGTAAACCAATGGAGTGACAATTTGTCCATATTATACTTTTTTCAGAATTACCCTAAAGCTAACTTGGCCTGATTGATAAAAATAACCCTTTGGGACTGGTGGATCTGAAGTCCTAAAAGAATTTCATCTCCCCCATTAAGGACATTTCAAATCTACTGTGCATTAACTTTTCAAATCATTTTGAATATTTAGGGTTTGT
The DNA here is from genome assembly GCA_026074375.1 of Tanacetum coccineum. Taxonomy (NCBI): domain Eukaryota; kingdom Viridiplantae; phylum Streptophyta; class Magnoliopsida; order Asterales; family Asteraceae; genus Tanacetum; species Tanacetum coccineum. The sequence goes on from BQNB010062684.1 coordinate 7,253, forward strand.
AGACCCAAAAATTAATGTCATCAACATAAATCTTCACAAGTAGAATATCTCCAGTATTTTATCATGAATAAAGTTGGGTCAATTGTACCTTTATAAAGCCTTTGGACATCAGGAAGGTTGATAGTTCATCGTACCAGGCTCTTGGAGCTTGCTTTAATCCATACAAAGCTTTCCTCAGAAGGTAGACTTTTTCTGGATGATCTGGATCAACGAACCCTTCTGGCTGAGCAACATAAACCTCCTCCTTCAGTGGACCATTAAGAAATGCCGTTTTCACGTCCATCTGATAGATTGGAAAAGACTTTGTATGCTGCGTGGGCAACAAAAATCCGAACTGCTTCCAAGCGAGCAACTGGAGCAAAGAATTCTTCAAAATCAATAACCCGCTTCTGAGCATAACCTTTAGCAACAAGTCGTGCTTTGTTGCGAATTACAGTCTGATCTTCATCCTTCTTGTTCTTCCATAACCACTTTAGCTTTATAATCATCTTGCCAAATGGTTTGTCGACTAGTTCCTAGACTTTTAGTCTGTCGAACTGATGAAGTTCATCCTGCATTGCTTCGATCCATGCAGAATCAGCCATTGCCTCCTTAATGTTCTTCGGTTCAACAATACTCACCGTGAGCGCGAACATACACATTTCAGGATCTGTGGCAAGCTGTCGTCTTGTTTGAACTGGCATGGTTGGATTTCCACGAACTTGTTCTAATGGATGATCTCTGGTCCATCGGTAATCATGACTTTGTGGTTGAAATGAATGCACATCGGTATTATCAATGTTGCGTGAGGAAGACTCACCAATTTCTTGTACCCGTGTACAAAAAGGATTGATAAAATTCAACTTCTTGAAATGATGCATTCGGTGCTTGATCATTGTTGTTTTCCTCAGCTTGACCGTGTGTTGGATTGTAATATTCTTCAAGTAAAGGACTGAAGAGAAATTCCAACCCTTGTTGTGACGAATCTGTCTTCTCTGCTGTAGGAACAACATTTTGTCTTGGGGGCACGGGGTCAGAGTTGTCATAATCTGACGCCTTTTGTCCTTGAGGAACGAGGCCTGAAGAGACATTTTCAACAGACATCTCTTGTCGTTGTGGTGCGAGGTCTGAACTGTTGTGATAATTGTAGGGACCCGATTTACTTCACTTCATAACACGAATCAAGAACTAAGAAACTAGAAAATGGGAAATTTGTTATTTAGAAAAATAGATGTTAGTTTTTTTAGAGAGAGAGGAAGAGAGAGAGATTTTAATTTTAGAAAATAAGATATTTGTGAGAATAGATATTTTCATATAAGAAAATATCTATATATATACCCCTACACATTTAATGTGACGCGAGGGATATTTAACTAGGACTCGGGCTTGGGTTTTGTTTGGGATTAAACCCGAAACATATACAATATTAGATTCACTATCGAGCCCGATTCCCGATATTATTCTATTACAACATTAACTAATTAAAGACCGAAGCTCCATCGTAGAGTGACCGAACTTCCTTGTTCGACTCAATAAATTGAGGCTAACAGGATCATCCTCAACATTAAAGCAATAGGAGTGTTGGTCAGAGACCTCATCCCTTGTTCCTTCAATTAAGTATAATTGAAATTTAGGTCCAAAATCCTTTGGAGTCCTATTCCTTTTACTTTTTCTAAGCTCAGGTTCAGGTTGCTAAACAACCTCTTCAGTGACCTCTTTATTGACCACTGAACCACCAATGTCTTTAGTTCCATTAGGAGTCCCTTGAACTTGAACTAGGGACTGATGAGAACCTATCTCATAAAGATTAGCATCCCTTGATTCAATTATAATAGATAATTGAAACAAATCATTAGGCTCAATCATATAGAACCTAAAAGCCTTGGAATGCTTACAAACCAACAAAATGCATTTAATGCTCTTTCACCCAAAGTTTTTAAGCTTTTAGATAAATGGAGTCTTACAACTGCCTATAACCCCCTAACCCCTAAGGTAATTCAGGTTTGGTTTCTTTTTAGTCCAGAGTTTATAAGGGGTTATCATGTTCCTTTTATTATGAACCTTATTTAATACTAACAAGCTGTTAGTTAACATAGCCTTCACCCTATAACACTTGAAATTCAGCCCAAAATTGTAACAGACATGGAATTAACCATTTCTTATTTAGTACCTATTTTATTCCTTTTAGATATACCATTTTGTAATGGATATAGGAGCATTCGTTTCATGGATAATACCACAGACAAAAAAATATAGAGTTTCCATGAACCCACCTCCCCTATCATTCCTAAATCCTTTGATTTGGGACCCATGTTGTAATTCAACTCCAGTTTTTTTGAATACTTGAATTATCTAATGCTCATCCTTTAAATGTAATAAATAAACATAACAAAACCTAGAAGCATCATCAATAAATGTCACAAAGTATTTTTATTCCCTAGTGAAGGAGTAGCATGCAGATCACATAAATCACTGTAGGATCAGGCTTCAAAATTCCAGTTTCACGTTTACATTTTGAAATGGATTTCTTATTTATTTTGATCACCATGCAAGTCTTACACTTTTCAGTGTCCATGTCAAAAACTAGATTAACCCGTCCTGTAAACATATCTTGCATCCTCTTAAAGTAGACATGACTATTGGGATTAAAAGCTTCAAGATGCTGTTTGGACTTACTGCTGCTCAGTGAATGGTTACTGTTGTTAACCAAAAACTCTAAGTGGTTAAGACTGCTAGTGGAAAGTTATATTGTCAGTAACAAAGTCAGTACTGTTATAAACATTGCTAAAATATATACCAAGTAGTTAGTGCTGCTAGTATTAAAGTTAGTACAGCTAGTTCATAATTACTACTGTTAGTATATATAGTACTGCTAGTATAAAGATAATACTGCTAGTTTAACTTAGTATTGCCAATGGAAGGGATAGAAAAATATTCCTAAGTAGTTACAACTCTTGTGATGCTCATTTAAGTGTTGTTGGTGTATATTTACGGGAAATGCTGTAGTTCAGAATTAATGCTGCTCATACAAAGTTAATGCTGCTGAAAGATTACAACTGCTGGAAGAGTTAATGCTAAGAAGATAAAGATTGCTTGAAGATCAAGATTACTTATGTGATAAGTATGAGTTATATTTAAGGAAATGGATTTTGATGTGACAGATTGCAATGCTGTCTATGAGAGAAAAGGAGATTCTCCAGAAGACATTAAGCAAACTATGTGTTAATGACTGATACCATTGTTTAGATAAGAACCAAGTGGAAATCTATAGATTGCCACAGAAGATGTCATTTTTGCTAGGGAGTGCAGGCACCCCAGGAAGTTTCAGAAAGTAAAAAGGAACAAGGAGGCTACAAGAAGAACTGTCCCTATTGAGGAAACTACATCCAAAGCCTTGGTTTATCAATGTGATGGTCTTGGATATGACTGGAGTGACCAAGCTAAAGAAGGTCCAACAAATTTTGCACTTATGGCTTATACTTCTTTAGGTTCTTCAAGTTTTTCAAGCTCAGACCCTGAGGTATCAACTTGTTCTAAAGCATGTTTAAAATCTTATGAAACTCTTAAAGAACATTAAGATAATCTGACAAAAGATTTTAATAAGTCTCGATTAAATGTAGTAGCTTATAAAGTAGGTCTAGAATCTGTAGAGGCTAGACTAGATGTTTATAAAAAGAATGAGGCTATTTTTGAAGTAGACATAAAGATTTTAAAACTTGATGTTATGTTAAGAGATAATGCCATAACAGAGCTTAGAAAGAAATTTGAAAAAGCTAAAAAAGAAAGAGATGATTTAAAACTTACCTTAGAAAAGTTTGAAAAGTCATCTAAGAATCTAAGCAAACTGTTAAATAGTCAAATAAGTGATAATCTCAAGTCTGGATTTTGGGGGGTAAAAAAAAAAAAATAATTTATATAGGGTATGATAGTTAAGTGTTTGATATTGAAATGTCTGATAGTGAAGTGGATTAAATTTGTGTGAATAATAAGTATCAAAACAAGTGAATGTGATCATGCTATTCCCCCTCCCTATATGGGAACTTTATGCCCGTTAAACCTGATTTGGTGACTTTTGTTGAAGATGAATAAGTTTTTAGTGAATCTGTAAATAGTGTAAAAGTAGCTTCACTAGTGAAGTTAATACTAGTGATTCAAACCAAGTCTGTTAGTGAACAATTATTGAAGACTGGTTATCTGAAATTGAGAAAGAAGGATGGAGATTATGTCTAAGTCCAAACAGAGAAAACCAGTAATTGCTAGAATTAAAATTTAGTTAAATCTTCAAGGCATGTGAAATCATCTAGGGAGTCTGTTAAAAAGGTAGAGGAGGAAGCTAAATACCTTAGGAAAAATAGTCAAAGTCCTAGAGGTAACAAGAGAAACTGGAATAATTTGATGACTCAGAAATTGGGAAGTGATTTTGAGTTTAAAAATAAAGCTTGCTTTGTATGTGGCAGTTTTAACCATTTGATCAAAGATTGTGATTTTTATGAAAAGAAAATGGTGGAAAAACCTATTTGGAACAATGCAAGAAGGGTGAATCACCAGAATTCTCAAAAGATTACTCACCCTCATCCAAAAAGAAATTTTGTTCCAAGAGCAGTCTTAATGAAATCTGGCCTTAAAACACTTAATACTGCTAGGCAAAACTCTTCAAGAGCAGCAGTATCAGTTAATACTGCCAGACCAATTAATACTGCTCTACCAAAGACCAACAGTGAATTGTGCAAGGCCAGCATCAAATGTTTTTAAAAGAGCACATTCACATGTTAGTAGTCCCTTTAACAAGTTTACAACAAATAAGAACAGTAATTTCAATGAAAAAGTTAATACTGTTAGGGGAAATGTTACTACTACTGGGCCAAAAGTAGTAGTAAGTAATAATAAGGGAAATGAGGCTAATGTTGTTAAGGCCTCAGCATGTTGGGTCTAGAAACCAAAGCACAAAGTTTTAGATCATGTCTCTAGACACAATGGTGCATCAATGAATTTTAAAAGATTTGACTATTTATGATGCCCAAGCATATCCAAAGTCCCTGTTTTAAGCTTAGGTCCTCAAGATAGCCTGATTTTCTTACTTTTTGTGCAGGGCAATCCACAGCTAGAGTTGCAAAAAAAAAGTTATAGATAATGGATGCTCTAGGCACATGACTGGAAACAAGTCCTACCTCTCAGATTATGAAGAAATTGATGGTGGATTTGTTGCCTTTGGTGGAAACTCAAAGGAGTAAAATACAGGTAAAGTAGAAATCAGGACAGTAAATTGTATTTAGAAATGTGTACTTTTGTTAAGGAGCTTAATTAACCTCTTCAGTGTCCCCTCACAAAGTGTGATAAAACAAGAAAGAACATGTCCCTTTTTACTGACGACTGAAGAGTTTATTTTGTCTTTTGACTTTAAGTTAACTGATAAAAATCATGTTTTGCTTAAAGTTCCTAGAAAGGATAACATGTATTGTGTTGATTTAAGAAATGTTGTTCCTCAAGGAGGTCTAACTTGTCTCTTTACAAAGGCCACATTATATGAGTCTAATCTTTGGCATAGGAGGCTGGGGTATATTAATTTCAAAACTATGAACAAACTTGTGAGGGGTAATCTTGTAAGAGGATTACCTTCAAGATTATGAAAAAGATCATACATGGTGTTGCTTGTCAATAATAAAGCAACATAAAGCTCTTGTAAGAACGAAAACTGAGTGTTCAATCAGCCAACCATTACAAATGTTGCACGATGATTATTTGGTCCAACTTTTGTAAAGAGTATAATGAAAATGATGTACTACCTAGTTGTCACAGATGATTTTAGTAGATTTAGTTGGGTTTTCTTTTTAGCAACTAAGGATGAGACCAATGAAATCCTTAAGTCTTTATAACATAATAGAATAATCAAAAAATCAAAGAGTTAAAATAATACAATAAAAAAAAAAAAAGATGTGATAATGGAACTGAATTTTAAAAAGAAAGTAAAGAATTGAAGCATCTGTGAGATTGAAAGGGATTAAGAGTGAACTTAGAGTTTGGTTAGGACTCCAAACAAAATAGAGTAGCTAAAAGGAAAAATACGAACACAAATAGATGCGCTAGGACTATGCTGCTGATTCAAAGTTACTTACTACATTTGGGCAGAAGCAGATTAATACTAGTGTGTTATGTAATAAATAGGGTATTGTGTAATTACGCCTCACAACAGATACCTTATGAACTTTTTCATAGGTAGACAACATGCCATTAAGCTTCCAGTGAGAACCATTTGGGTGTCTTGTTACTATTTCTTAACACCATAGACACCTAGGTAATTTTTAAGGAAGGCTGATGATGGATTCGTTTGTGGTACGTCTGTAATAGTAAATGCATATAGAAGTATTTAACATAGAACCAGTATAATAGAAAGGAATAATGCACATTACTTTCCTTGAAACTAAACCAAAATGTTGCATAGGAGTAATATAAAAATAAAGACCAACTTGCCATTTTTGATATTGATACTCTAATAAAATCTATGAATTATAAGCCAGTTGTTTGTATGGGACAGTCTAATGGTAATGCCTGTACCAAAAGAAAATGTTGATGCAGACAAGTTGGGAGAAAGACGTACTTGGCCAAGACTACATACTACTACCAATTATGGTCTCAAGATTACTAAATTCGTCCAACTCAAAGGAGTTCTCCTGATGTTGGATTCAAACCATCAGGGGAGAGGAAAAGAAGGATGAAATAATGTTTAAAGTGCAAAGGAGCAAAGAGTTATTATGAGAATGAAGCCAAGTGATAACAGCATTAACCTATTAATATTTGTCCACCAGATTAATGCTGCGTGCATAGAGGATGATGTTGTTTGATGTAAAACATAATGGATGGCTGATGATCAAATATACCTTCTCTTAAGAGATGACTATTCAAAAAGATGATGAATATGTTGGTGCAAAGGCTGACATGACTAATTTGGATTCACATATCCCTGTCCGTCCTATTCCAACTACCAGAATTCACAAGGATCATCCTCTCTCACAAATCATTGGAGATATAATGAACACCACCTCAAACCAGAAGAATTACAGGAATAAGACTGCACAAGTATGTTTATTTTAGTACAACAAAGATCAATCAAAAGACTTTCAGAATTGAGTCTGTTTGCATGTTTTCTTATCACAAGAAGAACCCCAAGAGGTAAACCAAGCATTACAGGATCCAAGCTGGATAGAATTATTCAAAATCTTCTGTAATGCCAAAATTACAAAAGTTTAGACCCTGGGTTGACTCTACCAATGGCAAAAGTGGCCCCATAGGAACAACATAGTTTTATAGGGAACAAGTTTGGATGAAAGAGGAATTGTGATCAGGAACAAAGCAAGATTAGTTGCTCAGGGGCACGCACAAGAGGAATGAATTGATTATGATGAGGTTTTTGCTCCAGTTGCAAGAATTGAAGCAATAAGGTTATTCTTAGCCTATGCCTCATATAAAGACTTTATTTTGTACCAGATGGAGTGAAGAGTGTTTCTTTTCTAAATGGAAAAGATTGAAGATGATTGTCTATGTTTTGTCAACCCCCAGAACTTTTGAAACCCATACATTCCTGACATAGTTTACAAAGTAGAAAAGGCTCTTTTAGGTCTGCATCAAGCTCCCAGAGCTTGGTATGAAACCTTGTCCACTTACTTATTGGACAATGGATTTTCAGAGAGACAAATATACAAAACTTTGTTCTCAAGAAGGGATCAAGATATAATTTGCTATACAAGTATTATTTTGAGATATCATATTTGTTCTACCAAAAAGAAGTTATCCCTGAGTTTGAGAGATAATGCATAAGAATTTTCAAATGACTCTATGTGGTAACTCACATTCGGTTCTAGCCTTACAAGTGAAGCAGAAGGAAGATGGGATTTTTATAAGTCAAGACAAGTATGTGACTGAGATTTTAAAGAAATTTGGTTTTAGTGATGTCAAAACAGCAAGCACACCTATGGAAACCCATAAGCCTTTGCTCAAAGATGAGCCAATGGTAAGATAAGATGAGCAATATGTAATAGATCAATGATTGCCTCATTGATGTATCTTACTTCTTCAAGACTAGATATAATGTTTACTGTCTGTGTGTGTGCAAGATTCCAAGTCAATCCTAAAGTTTCACATCTTCATGCTGTGAAAAGAATTTTTAGATATCTTAAAGGTCAACCTAAATTAGGCCTTTGGTATCCTAAGGATTCACCTTTTGATTTGGTGCATATATGTGACAGAGACAATGTAGAGCAAGTTTTGGATAGTAAATCACAACAGGAGGATGTCAATTCCTATAGTTTAATTGATTTTCCATAGCAGTGCAAGAAAGCAGACCGATATTGCTAATATCCATATACTGAACTGAGTATATAGCTGCTTCTAATTGCTGTGGACAGGTGCTTTGGATTCAAAATCAATTGCTGGATTATGGATATACTTTATGAACACCAAGATTTTCATTGATAATAAGAGTACTATCTGCATTGTGAAAAATCTAGTATTTCACTCAAAGACAAAGCACATTGAGATTAAGCATCATTTTATCAGAGACTCAAGAAGAAGAGTGCTTATTCAGATGATCAAGATTCACACAGATCAGAATGTTGCAATTTGCTCCAAAGCCTTTGTAGTTTTAGCAAATTCATATCAAATTGCAAGATTGAATGCTTAAACCTCTGAATTATTGATTGAGGGGAGGAACTTGTGTTACTTATGCAGTGATTATACCCAATAATGATGAAAAAGAAAAGTCTGCATAACAACAAGCAGAAGTGGGTGAAGGGTCGGGGACAACCCACTAAACCCCAACACACACCTACTACTGCTTCGTCGTCTCATATTAAACCAATCATTAATGTTTCATCATTATCTCAACCCAAAAAGACTCAAAAATTTAGGAAAGCCAAAAAGGACCACTGAGATAACTTAGTCATATGGACCTATTCTCTTGTAGCAGATGAGACTGACACTATAGTGGGAAGAAACATTGTGCCTTTGTTGGCTTTTTGAACTATCTCTCACCCTAAAGGGACTCCACAAGCGCAGATACTTCCCAACTCAACAATGTTACTCCATCCTTCAAATGTTTTAAGGTGTGCTTGAAATCTTTCCATGAAGGTAAGTTTAACAATGATACATGACACCAAAATGGATTCAACCATGATCAACTTATGTAGTGTAAACCATCCAAGTATACGACCAAGAGTTCCTTGTATTTGTTCCAACAGGTCTTGAATCAGTTATTTTGTAATTTGTGAAATTACTAACAAGGAACTTCTTACTTGATGCATCCTCAGCCATATATTTGGCTTCTAAGGAATCCCATAGTTCTTTGGAAGATTCAACATTTTGGTAAATATCAAATAAAGAATCAGACATACCATTGAGGATTAAACCTCTGCAGATATAGTAATCATTGTCCAACTTGGCCCTCTTCCTGACTTGTTCCACGGTTGGATTATCACCACCATCTTCAGGCATGGGAGGAGTCAGCACAACACCACACTCATACTGGAAAGCAAGAAGTGCATCATCTTCTGCCATCTTCTAAAGTCCACCCCTTCAAACTTGTCAAGCTTGACAAAGTTTGAAGCCATGTGTTTCATAGCAGCAGCATCTATTGATTATCACAAAATAATCTTCTTTGTTTGTTGGTTGTATTAGATCCCAGGTGAAGATAATCAATAACCTAGCTAATTACCAAAGATGGTTACCGGATATCACTTGAAGTCGTGTAATCACTTTCCAAAGAAGATTATTTGACCCTATGCATGGGTATCACGAATACCTTCTTGGGATAAAACCAAGTGTTTGTTCTTGTTCTAGGCACAAATCAAGAACCCTGCGTTTCTATGTGTTTTTGTTTTCTGTATATCTTTTTCCATGTAATTGTGATCCCTATTTATAAGGATTTACTCAAAACCTAATAATGGAATTAATGAGAGATTAATGGCTAATTAATCTCTTCTATAATTATCCTCCATAAATTAGGAATTTGTGATTTCATGACCAAATTAAAATTTGGTCAATTAAAGAAATCAATTAATTAAATAGGCAAATAAACACCCATTTAATCAAACCACTAAAAGAGTCAGGGAAAATCAGTGACTTGATAGGTGTACACTCCGTACCTCCAAACCCATTTCCAATTATGATACAATTCCTACAATTGCACTAAATTTCCAACAATGTTAAGCAAAAAGTCATTTTGTTTAATAATGATGACATATATACTAGTACGTAGTAGCAATCATAAATCCTAAACATCTATTCCGATGGAGTATTTGGACCTTTTCTTTCTTGCTTGTCGCAAGGGAGCAACAAGTATTCTTTCTTAATTGTATGAAAATAAAATATGAATAAAAATGTTAAATAACCAACAAAGAAAGACATTCGGATTGTCCATACATAAACTAGACCAACTTTTAATTCCTATGAGAGAGCTATATTATATCAGCTTTTCTTGTTGGTAATAATTACAGATTATGAAAGAGAAACAAACTCAAACTTTAACACCCACCCATCACTCTCTTGTTAATTCCCATATTACTATCTTTTATGCAAAATGAATATATTAGGCTAACTACTCTATTGATTATCAAAGATGAGAGACCTGTATTTTTCCCTCACATTTTATCTTTTTTTTTCTCTGGCGATTTATAAGGCTGGTCATTATGTTCGGTCACTGGCAAATTTCTTGCTTACCGTTTGGAGATACGACCGTCGTCGAGGAAAATATAATTCCCAAAAAAACTGTTTTATTATTTATAATAAAAAAAATAACCTTTAAAATTTCAAGAATCTGACACTATACATACCTACTTATTTCACCATTTCTTTCACAACTTTAAACAACTATTCTTTCTACACACATTCAAACCACTAATTTACTAGCGAGCTTGCTATGTTTACGGAGGCCTGTCAAGCGGCTTATGAAGCGTCAAAGCCAAAACTCCTACGAACCCCAGTAGAAAGGTATCGTTTCGATGCTCATGATCATTTAGTAAGGACTTACTTCTCCGAACACCCACAGTACGACGAAACAACATTTCATAACCATTTCAGAATGAGCCGAAGACTATTTACAAAAATTGTTCAAGAAGTAACTGATGCTTCCCTTTTTTCAAAAAAGGGATGATTGTACGAGAAAGGTTTCTATTTCATCATTGATGAAGTGTACTTCCGTAATTCGTCAAATGGCATACAAAGTCGTTCCTTATTCTCTGGAAGAATATATGCAAATGGGTGCGACAACAGCCCGTAAGAGTCTCCAAGTGTTTTGTAACACCATCATGGAGTTGTATGGTGAAGAGTTTTTATAAAAGCCGACATATACTGACATGTTATGAAAGCCGAAATATACTAACATAGAAAAACTTTATGCTCATCACGATGAAAAGCATGGGTTTCCTGGGATGTTAGGAAGCATTGATTGTACAGATTAGTCATGGGCGAATTGCCCAGTCGCATTCAGAGCTCAAATTTGTAGGGGTGATCAGAGCCAGATCCATTTATTTTATTGGAAGCGATAGCCTCCCAAGATTTATGGATTTGACATGCGCTATTTGGTGTACTTTCGCCAATGTTACATGATTATGGTTATATTGTGTGGTTAGGACTTGAATATCTAACAGGAAGAGGTTTCTTATAATGTTTTTTATTTAGGGAAATACATCTTCAACAGCAATAGAGCAATAGACACTCATGTTGTTGATCCGCGAGTTCATTTGGCATAGGATTGGGTCTGGTTCGACTACATCTATGTGGTACGACCGGTGGTGCTCAATCAGCCCTATTGCTAATGTTTTTTCTGCTAGGGATATTCATCACGCGGGGTTTTCTTTGGATTCCAAGGTAACTAATTTGATCTCTAATAATACTTGGATATGGCCTGCTGAATGGGGTACAAAATATCCTATTCTTTTATCGGTTACTGTTCCAAGTTTGGATGCTAACGCGAGGGATGTCTTGGAGTGGCGTAATTCGATGGGTATTGCTCGGCCTTTTTTAGTGCCGTTGGTTTGGAATTGTATTAGACCCATGCATGAGGATGTTGATTGGTGCGAGGTCGTGTGGTTTTCTCATGCCATTCTTAGAAATGCCTTCTACGTGTGGCTCGTTATTAAAAAAAAGCTAAAGACCCAAGATCGATTGTTTAAGTGGGTTAATCAGCTTCTATGTCCTCTCTACGAGCTTCAACCCGACTCGCATGAGCATTTGTTTTTTGAATGCTCTTTCTCTCTCCAGGTATGGGACGTGATGAAGTTGTATGCAGGTTTATCTAATATCTCGGCTTCCTTGGAGTCTATATTGGCGTATATTGTTCCTATAGCTAAACGAAGGAAGGTCCAAAGTGTTGTTGCTAAATTGGTGTTGGCGGCTAGCACACATTTTATATGGCAGGAACGCAATTGGCGGTTTTTTAAGAAAGGGAAACGAACTGCGACTCAGGTCATTGAGTGTATTTTAATTTCTATACGGCTTAAACTGATGACTTGTGCATTTAAGAAATCAAAGGCTGGGATGGATTTTCTACAGCTTTGGAAGTTACCGGACTCTCTTATTGTTTCTTTATGATGTTGTGGTATGCTTTTTGGCGTCTTGGTGTTGGCTGCTGCTCTTTGTATAGTGTAGTAGCTTTGTTTCTTTGTTGCATCAAATGGTATTTTCCTATAGGTGTAATAGTGGACGTTTATTAGTTAGTTAGTCGGGTGGCATGTCGCCTTTGGCATTAGAAGTTCAAGTTTTGCGTTTTGCTTGAGGTTAATGTGGTATCTCAACCACATTCCAGTGTACTTAATTGTTTTTTTGGAGTAATATATTTTACCAGGGCGATGAACCCCTTTACCCAAAAAAAAGAAAAAAAAGAAGCAAATGTATTAGATGTTATTAGGATCCATAAAGGGTCACTTGATCTTGACTTCTTAACCTTTGATTCTAGCATTGCACTAGAAGTTAGTAGATACTAGATAGATTAGTTAGACATTTAGGATTCATTATTAGGATTGTTTATTTGCTTTCAAACATAATTGGTGACCATCCAGATACCATTTTCTAGCAAGGAACTCCAATTACACGAACAAGACCTTGTTCATGCTACTATGATGCCTTCCTAACTTTAGTTGAACCTAAGACGACAAAGATGCACGTAACCTCAGTATGCTGATTGAGGCTATGCAAGAAGAGTACATGAATTCGAACGTCTTGATGTATAGAACTATGTTCATCGTCCAGGTTAACGTGATGGTTATTACTTAAAATGGATATATAAGGTAATTGGATGAATTAAGGGGGGGGGGGAATCTTAAAAAACAAGGCAAGATTGGTAGCTTGTGGATACCGTCAAGAAGAGGGAATTGATTTCGAAGAGTCCTTTGCTCTCGTAGCTAGACTAGAATATGTTAGGATATTTCTCGCGTTTGCTGCTCATATAAATATGATTGTCTACCAGATGGATGTAAAGACGGCATTTTTAAATGGTATTTTGCATGAAAAAGTCTACGTTAGCCAACCGAATGGATTTGTGGATCCAGACAATGCTAATCACGTGTACAGACTGAAGAAAGCTCTATATGGGTTGAAACAGGCTCCACGCATATGGTATGATCTATTGTCATCGTTTCTGCTATCCCAAGGATTCTCCAAAGGCACGGTTGATCCCACATTGTTCATCAGCAGAAAAGGCAAAGATATCCTCTTGGTACAAATCTATGTTGATGATATTATTTTTGCTTCTACTACTACTGATGGGCAAAATATCATTTTTTTCTAGGACTACAGATTTCACAGAGTCCCAGAGGCATCTTTTTAAACCAATCAAAATATGCTCTAAAATTACTTAAGAAATACATAATGGAATCTTGTGACCCATTGGATACTCCAATGGTGGAGAAATCCAAACTAGATGAGGATACACAAGGGAAAGCCGTTGATCTTACACATTATCGCGTCATGGTTGACACCCTTATGTATCTAACATCCAGTAGACCAGACCTGGTATATGCTATTTGTATGTGTGCTCGGTATGAGGTTCGTCCTACCGAAAAGAACCTACATGCTGTAAAAAGAATCTTTCGATATCAAAGAGGAACCGTCAATCGGGAACTATGGTATTTGAAAGTGTTATTGCTCTAACAGATTTTGTTGATGCTGATCACGCGGGTTGTCAAGATACAAGATGTAGTACATCTGGAAGTATGCAATTGTTGGGAGACAGACTTGTTAGCTGGTCATCAAAAAGGTAGAAAACCGCTACAATATCCAGTACGGAAGCTGAATATATAGCCTTGTCCGGCTGTTGTGCTCAAGTCCTTTGGATGATATCACAACTTACCGACAATTCAATAAAATTCCAATGTACTGTGATAATAAAAGCGCTATTGCCTTATGCTGCAACAATGTTTAACATTCTCGATCAAAGCATATCGACATCAGATATCACTTCATAAAAGAGCAAGTAGAGAATGGAGTCGTCGAGCTTTACTTTGTCAGAACGGAATATCAGTTGGCGAACATCTTCACCAAGGCTCTATGTCGAGAAAGAATTTAATTCCTTATCGACAAGCTGGGGATGAGAAGTTTTACTCCTGAGACTCTAAAAGAACTGGCAGATGAAGCCAAAGAATAGTGGTGGTACCTATTCTTAAATCCTTTGTAAAATATGTATATATATAAAATCACAAAAACACTAAAAGATTTTTCATTTTTTTATATATAAAATTTTATAAAAAAAACAAAATACAAAATTAAAAAATCAGAAAAATATAAAAAATTGTATCTCTGAATGTCTTTTTTTATTTTGGTGAAATCGATAACATTTACGACCTTAGAAATGTCATTTAATAATGATATGAGGCTGTAAATGAAGTTCGAGCAGAAGTTCAAAAGCTTTTAAAACATGCCAAAAAATGGCTTGCTATTATTTCCTATAGCAACCCGGTCATCATCTTAAAGGCAAGCATTTCAAAAAGAAAACTTGACCTCACAACGTGAATTTATTCTCGAACATGATCTATTTTATGATCATGCAAAGGCTTGTGATTCCTTTGCATCACAACCCGTGCTTCCTATATTCTACAAGTGTACGTGTCAGTGCGCTTATGTGATATAATAAGAGAAATCTTATTTTCTATAGTGTTGATTTTCAAAAATAATATAATCATCTTTTGGTTTCACCTGAAAAATCATTTTCAAAGACATTTGACCACTCAAACAACGACTACAGCTCTTTAAATAAAAAATAGGCCATTGTTTGAGAGGGAGAAAATATTAAATATCTTATTCATAAAATCAATTTATGATAAAAAAAAACGGTTTTAAACAATAACAGGTGAATAATTAAGGGGGAGTTAATTAATTTTAACTCAATCGGGCTTTATTTGTTATGTGTTTAATCCTTTAGGGGTATTATATCAAAATGTGAGACTTATTCTTGATAACTAAACCTTAGGGTCTAGTATTGTCAATTGGGAAAATACTTTAAGACTTAGGAAAAGTTTATCAGGAAAATGAAAGTCTTAGTAAACCTTAGGGGGCATTTATGCCAAAACACAAACGTTTTAAACATAAACACCCCTCACCCGTCTCTTTCTTTCTCACGTATCACACACAACACACAAAAACACAATTGTTGATTTTTAAGACCTTCAAGAACTCGTTCAATCTTCATGTAATCAAGAGGTATTCATGTTATAATGCGATTTAAATTTTGTCTCTTTGAAAGATGGATGAAACCTAAAATTGATTGAGGGGTTTTGGTCCTATAAGGGTCTAGAATATGTACCTATAACAGTTTTGGATGGGAATAATGTATGGATACGTTTTGGGTGATTCTTGATTTTGAACAAAATGGGTAATGGTCAAAAACGTGTAAAAGTTCATGGGTTTGTGTTTAAGAATGATAAACTAAGTGCTTGTGAGTGTTTGCTTGAGTTTAAACATGATTAACTTCAAAAAGTTTGGTCCTTTAGGCTTTTCGTGTTCATATAAGTCGAACAAGACATAAGTCAAGATTTTTGTGGTTAATTCATGTGGAAAATATGTTAGAATGATTCTATGATGATAAATGAACATGTTTGAGTTATTATTGATGCTTGAAAAGGTACAAACATGATGGTGTAAATTTTGCCTAGGCGAACTATACGTCTTGCCACAGGCGAACTATACGTTTCCTAGGTTAGGCGAGTTATACGTATAAACCTTAGGCGAACTATACGTTCAAAATTAGGCGAACTATACACACAGCCTTAGGCGAACTATACGCTCTCCCTTAGGCGAATTATACACGCATAGTTAGGTGAGTTATACATGCATGGTTAGGCTATTTATACACCTAATGTTTAGGCGAACTATACGCGTAAGGATAGGCGATTTATACATCCTGTTATAGGCGAATTATACATGTTCATGTAGGCGAATTATACACAACTTTTAGCTGAATTTTGCATGTTTTCACTAGGAGATCTAATCATGTAATCTTGGTAATCAAATCTCATAATCTTGGTAATCTAAGTATAATTATCCCTTAACATGTCACTTAGTGATTGATTTAGGTCTAGTTTTCCTTAGAAATATTTTGTGATTGCCTTGCTCTCTATAGATTACCTATAGCTAGTGTATTATATGATTATGTGTCTCCCGGTTTCATGTTAATTGTCATGTGTATTAATTCTATGCCTAGGATTTGTATGCCTAATCTAGTGAAAATCAGTCTTGCATCTATAATCGCTCTTCATGATTTAGATTGTCCTTCAGTGAAAATATTTGTTTGTATATGAACTGTATGTGACTAATCTTAGTAGAATCATGTCTTCCATCACTGCTCAACAAACCAAACTTGATCTGGAACTTGTCCCCAAAGAGAAAAGGCTTGAGATTGGAAAATGCAACGGAAGACTTAATCCTGGAAAGAAACAAAGAGAGCCTACATTTCAAGTTGTCCTGGATGCTCTTGCTCTCACTCCATGCTATTCCATATTTCTCATCATTGTAGATGTTCTTGAAGTGCACATGCACCAATTCTGGGATACTATCCACAAATATGAAAATTCCTACAGGTTCAGCATGGATAAGAAGAAGAAATTTGACCTCAATTTGGAAATCTTCAAAGATATCTTTCAGATCTGCCATAGAGTTCATGGTCACAACTTTGATGAACTTCCCACTAATGAAGATATTATGTCTTTCTTTAAAGAACTTGGTCATACTGGGGAAATCAAGACAATCACTGATATTGTTGTTGATCAGATGCATCAACCTTAGAGAACTTTTGCCACTATCATCAACCAAAGTCTATCTGGAAAGATAATTGGTCTTGACAAGCTTCGTCTTTCTAGAACGCAAATCCTTTGGGGAATGTACTATAAGAAGAATGTGGACTATGTTGAACTACTTTGGGAAGATTTCACTTACCAGATCAACAATAGAGGTCACAAAAAGCAAGACAAGATGTACTACCCTCGATTCACCAAAGTTATCATTCACCACTTCCTTACTAAAGACAAGACAATCTCCAAGTGAAACAAGATTGGCATGCATACCTATAGAGATGACTATCTGATAAACCCTTTGAGATTCATCTCTGCAAAGGAAGAATCTCAAATTTATGGAGCTTGATTTCCTAAGTCTATGACAAGTCGTGAGATGCGGGAAACTAAGGCTTACAAGACTTACCTTGGCTATGCTACATGAGTTACACCTCCTAAGAAGGCACGAAAGTTCAAAAATCCTGCTTCTCCTAAACTCTCTAATGTCCCAGCTTCACTTAAAGAACCCACAAGGAAGTCAAAGAGAGTTAAGAGACCTGCCAGGAAGTCTTCTGATGCGCCAACAACATGTGTTGTCATTAGAGAAACTCTTGTGAAGTCTTTGTCTAAGAAGAAGGAAAACATGAATGTGGAGAAACACAAAGGAATTGATTTTCTCTCTAAAGTGGCATTAACTGAAGAAGCTTAGTATAAAGAAGTTTGAAAGAAGAGTTTGAGGGATTTTCACAAGACTCATCCAAGTGGTTCTGGTACTGTTACCAAAATTGCTCCAAGTGCTGCAAAAATCAAACCTTCTGTCACAAATGAAGGAACTGGTGTTAAACTAGGGGTTCCCGATGTGACTGAATAAGAATCAACTGAAAGTGAAGCTGAACCTTAGGGAAAGGATGAAGATGACAGCAATAATAAACATTACTCTAGAAGTAAAGGAAGTGATCAAGAAAGAGACAGTGGTGATGACAAGGCCCAATCTAACAATGAAAAAAGGACAAATTTCGAGCATGAAACTGATGAGAATGAATTGGGTTTCTAATCTAATCAAGAGGAAAATGAAGAAGAGGATGAAACTGATGAAGAAGAAAAAAAATGACGAGTTTGTTAAAACCCCATCCAATGATACTGATGATGAAGATGAAACAATGATTAAAGATAAAGCTGAAGGTGATGAAGATGAAGGAATGGATTATACTACCAATCAGTTCAACGATGATGTGAATTTTAGGCTGAATGAACCAGTTACTACTGATGAAGGGTTTATTCAAAAGGAGGGTACCGATGTTGATATGACTAACGTCCATCAAGGGAATGAAAATCTAGAGATCCACTCAATCAAGTCATAGAAGATGATCATGTGACACTTTCTACTGTTCCACAGAAGACTGAATTTCTAGTTACCAGCGCTTCTCACTCATCGGACTTGGAATCTAAATTCCTAAATTTCTCAGATATTCCCTACGAAGATGCAAAAATCATTTCTCCAATGGATGTTCATGTCCATTGTGAGGTACCAAGCAATCAAACACCTAAACTTCTCACAGTACCTGTTTCGGTTATCACTGAATCTTTACCTATATTCACCACCGTCATCCCATAATCATTACCATCCTTTAATCCTCTACCACAACAATCAATACCAACTCTACTACCAACAACTAAAGCAACAAATCCTCTATCTACACTTCTAAATTTTGAATCCGTCTTCCAATTCAACAACAGAGTCATAGCATTGGAAAAAGAAGTTGCTGAACTCAAAAGGAATGATCCTCTTAACACTCAAGTGACT
This sequence comes from Tanacetum coccineum, assembly GCA_026074375.1. Lineage (NCBI taxonomy): Eukaryota > Viridiplantae > Streptophyta > Magnoliopsida > Asterales > Asteraceae > Tanacetum > Tanacetum coccineum. The sequence continues at coordinate 26,282 of BQNB010062684.1, forward strand.
ACTCTAGTAGATGAACACCTAGGCTCAAGACTAGGACCCACAAGAGACGAATTCATGAGCTACCTATCGACATCAATCACTGCTAGGATCACTGAGCAAGTCAAGAGTCAACTGCCTCAGATTCTGCCGAAGGAAGTGTCTAACTTTGCTCCTCCGGTGATTAAAAGCATCATTACAAAGTCACTTGAGCATGCGGTTCTAGCCAAGGAGTCTTCACAACCAAAATCTACGTATGAGGCTGCTGCTACACTTACAGAATTCGAGTTAAAGAAGATTTTAATTGGTAAAATAGATGAAAGTCAATCATATCTGACAGCTGCTGAACACAGAGAATGCTATGATGGATTGATCAAGTCTTACGATCTCGACAAGAGTCTTTTCTCTACTTATGATAAAGTGTATTCATTGAAGAGAAGCCGAAAAGACAAAGATAAAGATGAAGACCCTTCCGCTGGATCAGACCGAGTGTTGAAGAAGAGGAAGACTAGCAAGGATGCAGAACCAACAAAAGGACCGAAAGCTAAAAAATCACAGTCTGGCTCATACAAAGGCATGCAGTCTCAATCAACATCTTCTGGAAAGTCTGTTCAGGAAGAGGAACCAGAGTTTGAGGTTGCAGATTCTAATATGCCACAAGATCAAGAAGGGAATCCGGGTAAAGATAATGAAGAACCTAAGGGAAAGGTTGCATCTAAACGTGATTGGTTTATCAAACCTAAAAGACCTCAAGAACCCACTAATCCTGATTAGAATGAAGGCAAGACTCCACAACAAGGACCTACTCAAAGTTGGTTAATGACACTTGCATCCTCTGCTGATAAATCGTCAAAAACCTTTGATGAATTGATGAGCACTCCTATAGACTTCTCTGCATACATCATGAATGGCCTGAAGATCACCAATCTGACTCAAGAAACCCTTTTAGGGCCAACATTCAAACTTCTCAAAGGCACATGTTCCAATTATGCTGAGTTGGAGTATGACTTTGAAGAATGTTACAAAGCTTTATTAGAGAAACTTGACTGGGATAACCCTGAAGGCGGTGATTATCCATTTGATCTTACCAAACCCTTACCTTTAGTCATAAATGGGAATCGTCAAATGGTACCGGTTGATTACTTCTTCAACAATGATCCCAAGTATCTACAAGGAGGAATTTTGACCATGACCTATACGGAATCCATAACGAAGACAAAGGCCGCTCAATATGATCTTCCAGGCATTGAAGACATGGTTACAAACATTTGGAGTCCTGTTAAAGTCGCCTATCATAAACATGCACTCTGGGGTATTTCACACTAGATAGATCAATATAAGTCCTTCTATGGGTATGCACAAGGCTTGGAATCCACTCATGATATGTACTCTACCAAACATATTCTGGCAGTGACTCGGGTCGAGGTAATGAGAAACCATGGGTATGGGTATCTAAGAAAGATTGAAGTACGAAGAGCTGATAATGGCCTTTACACATTCAAGGAAGGCGACTTCCCACGACTTCGTATCAATGATATCGAAGACATACTGCTCCTTGTTGTTCAGAATAGGCTTACCAATCTCTCAGGCAATGATGTTTCCGACTTTGCTATAGCTTTGTGAATGTTCACCAGAAGCATGGTTATTCAAAAAAGAGTCGAAGATCTTCAACTGGGAATCAAAAGTTACAAAAATAAGATCAACTTCACCAAACCAGAAACTACCAAACCCGGCATCAAGAAAAAGGACCCATACACTCTATATCAAGACCCTTAAGGATTCATTTATGTTGACAACAAAGGAAGAAACAGGTTGATACGCTCAAATGAACTCTACAAGTTCAGTGATAGGACATTAACAGGGCTTCGAACTTCGGTGGATGACATCACTAAGAATATCTAAATGGAGTACCTGCCACAGAGAAGATGGAGTTCATTGAAAAAGAAAAGAGTTAATATCATGATCAAGGCGATTGACAAGCAGCTGAAGGAAAGAAGGATGACGAGGAACCTCAAAAAGTTTATTGGTGGGAGACACTACGGAACTGACCTCTGACTACTTCAACGAACTGTCATATTGTGTTCGTCATCATAAGGTCATTTTGTATATTTATAAACTTGTGAATATGTATATATGTAGTGTAGACTTAAAAATTAGGCATATATAGTGTTTGAGTATGAATTTTTAATAATTTTTTAGTAAATTCAAAAATTTTCAAATTAGCATACTCAAACACCATATAATACCCTCATAATTTGAGGGGGAGCATTAAAATGTTCCAATAATCGGCTTGTTAATAATTGGACATCTTTTCCCCCAAAACCATGAATATTTGAATCAATTGATATCCAAAATATCAAGAGATTTGATATTTTTGATAAGGGGAGAAGATGTTATTAAAATATATGATTAAAGATGTGAATTTTAAGATCTTTAGTGTACGCTAACCCATATATGTGCTAAACAATTTGGATAATCGATGCACATATGAAGGGCGAGCAAATGGTTACGTGTTGGCTAAAAATGTGGAAGTACCAAAAACCGACCATTTAAATTACTTTATTGGAGTTATAAGGTGGTTAAGTTTAGGTATCCATTCCTGCCATGATCTAGCCAAAACCGGAGGGATCTACCCAAGGATATTCCACTAGATAGTGTAGAAGTCCTTAGGTATGAAAAAAGGACTAAAGTGAGATTAAGGGAAAAGTACCGACTGAAAATAAGCTAGTGCTGGAACAAACCCAACAAGGTACTAGTTATGAAGTCTCGATAAGCGCTGAAGGGATTGAAGATTTAAAAATAAAAGTTAAGATAAAAGATGAAAAGAAAGAAGCCCTCCTAACACTTAGGCAGAAACCGGGTCAATACATCTGCTGTCAAGAATCACAAAGATGATTGCTGACATTGAAGACTGACATCATAGACCCAGTGATGCAATGCACAACCCTCCCTAGCCACTCAGAATCTCTCAAAAGATTTATGTTTCATTTCTCACAGAGATTACACGCATTTCTATCAACTTCCTCACTCCAAGTTAGATGGTATTGAAAAGGTGATAGTCTGCTCTAACCTCCGATCACTAAAACCAAAGTGCACTATTGAGTCTAGAGCCAAAAGAGACCATCTATAAATCTCATTAGGACACTTGTCAAAATTATGCTTACTAATTCACACAATGTGAAAAACAAGAAATACGTATAAAGAGTCCTACGCATTATCCTTGTGATTTTGCCAGAACATCCGAGTGATACTTAAGTTTTCACAGTGAAGATGGAAATCCTGCTTGAGCTAACATCAAACAAGTTCTTGGTAGGTGACTTGTGAGATCCTATACGGATCGAACTTGTGATACTGGATATCGATTCGGTCCAGCTTATGAATTGACGAATGAATTTTTAAAAATATAAAATTGTTGGTGTGTCATAAAAACCGTTTGCATTTTGACACACCGACTGATTTTCTAAATCGATTTTCAATTTTATGTCCATGGGAAGCCTCACAAGGGTATCTGGACATAGGAAAGATGAACACGAATTGATGGCTTAATCAGGAAGACAGTAACTTACCGGTTCACTCTTACCGTGTTATCTGCTTTGAGATGCTCCGGTAATAAGAACGGCTAGTGCAGCTTCAAAACCCTATCAAGGAGATTCTTCATAATTCTACCTGATCACAGGCAATATTTATACTGAGTAACGAGGAACCGTGGTTGTTACAACCATATTCGACAAAGTGATAAATCCATTTTGTCCATATATGTTATTTATCACTAACCCATTTATGTATATTTCTTGATGGTGGTAGCAGTTTCCCGATGACAAGTCGAAGCCAATACCACATGCTCATACTCGACTGACATATAATAAGACATCATGAAAGCTCAAGTACATGTTTCAAGACTTCCGCTACTCTGATACCATACGTTTTTATTGAAGCGACGAAGTATTAAGTTGATACCATACATCCTCCATAAAGTGACAAAGTGTTAAAGTTAAAGAATATCAAGAAAGATGGTTACACACGCTTTTAACATCAAGAAAAGTATGAGCATGTTGGTCCAGAAGTCACAAGATCACGAGAAGGCAAAAGATCACAAGATGATGATAAGAGATTATGCTTGGTTGATGATCTCAAAGAAGCTCAAGATTTACATACAAGTCAAGCCTATTAGAACGAGCTCAAACCTAAAGTCAAAGATCACTACAATATGTTTACAAGTTAAAGTAAACAAAACAAGTTTGCCAGCACAAGACTGAAGACAAAGCAGAGTATGTTAGGCTTAAGTTTTTATAAAATGGAGTGACCTCCCTTAGGGGGAGATTGTTAGGAATACAAAAGTATCGGTCACTTTCATTGATATTATTAGATAGCTTGTTAAGTAATATTTGGAAACTTAGTAGGCTAGTTAGTCCAAGGCCCATGGAAAGCCCATGAAAGCCAAGCCCTAACCGGTCTAGATAAGCATATATAAACCCCTTTCATGCTATGGAAAGGGTGTTGGTTGTTTATTTTCTTACACATAGTTATCAAACATTTTCTTTCTTACTTTCTCTCTCTAAGTGTTCATCTAACCACCTCTCTTTCTCTCTCTAAAACTTTACATTGAATCCATAGCTTGTATGTATTAAGATATTCTACAAAACCCCTCCAAGAACAACCCCATTTAAAATAATCTATGGCAAGGCATGCCATCTTTCCATCAAATTAGAACACAAAGCCTACTGGGCTATTAAGAACTGCAATATAGACCTTACAAAAGCTAGGGAAAACTGGTTCTTACAGATTAACGAGTAGGACGAAATAAGGCTCGATGCATATGAATCATCCATCTCGTATAAGGAGAGAACAAAAAGATGATACGATAAATGGATAAAAGCACCAAGTAACTATGAAAGAGGCGATAAGGTACTTCTTTTCAATTCATGTTTAAGGTTGTTCCTCGAGAAACTGAAGTCGAGATGGTACGGACCATTTTCGGTAAACAAAGACATGAAAAATGACGCAATTGAGCTGTATGATGAAGATGGGAACGAATTCATCGTAAATAAAAAATAGGTGAAAACGGATCAAAAAACCGTATTGGACACCAACAGAGATGACGATATAACACTGGATGATGAAGGAGAATTCACGTAAGGACGTGTGACTTCGAGTCTAGCTACAAGACTCATAAATAAAGAAAAGCGCTTCTTGGGAGTGTCGTGTGTTTTAATCCTTTATTGTTTGTTTTATTATGTTTAAATGAATTTTGTAATCATGCTTTGTTTGTTTATAACTTCGTCTTATTTGCAATCAAAGGTATTTTGCAACAAAATAAGTGTAGGGGAATATATCTGTTTTTTTAAGAACCAAATTCAAACATTTAAAATAAATTGTTTAGATTAATTCGCGACAGTTTCGAGTCATATGATTGTAACGATTAATTCCAGGTTTTTATGCAGTGCTTTCTTCGGATTTAACTAATAAAATTGTGTGCAGGAAATTTCTCATTAAAAACAAAGAGGAATTTTTCACAAATGCTAGAGACGGCGTCGAGATTAACTCGCGTCTCCAGGAATGTAAAATTTTGAATTTTTTTAGTATTTAATAAAATGTGCAATATTTAAAATTTGTAATTCTTTTGTAAACTTGCATAAACCTATGATTATATCATTACTCTCATCCTATCTTTACTATTTTCGTAGAGTCAAAACCCTAAATTCTCGTTATATTTATATCTATCCCGCCTATTTTATGCTTTGTGTAGTTGTCTTTGTCTTTGATTACAGGTTATATTTGACGAGAAGAAGCTTGAAAGTTCTTAGGAAGTTTCATTGGATGATTCTTGGAGGACAATTTAACCAGTTATCGCATGTTTCTTCTCCATTATTGAGCAAACCAGGGGAGTACTAGTTTCTTTTACTTGTTTTCTTATCCCTTTATTCGTTTTTACGGGTACTTCTATAGAACATTGGGGACAATGTTCAACTTAAGTGTAGGGGGAAATAAGCCTTAGAAACTGTTCTAATTTGCCATTTGCTTGTTCCTTAAAATGATGGGTAATATATTAAAACATAGCATAAAAAGGTAATTTTAACCCAAATTTTTTTTATGACACATATCGGACGAAAACCAAGTATTAATAACGTCTCATGGATAGGAATGTGTATGACTAGCACAAAAACCTTCAAAATTCCACCCAAAAATGTGAGGTTCGCCTTTAGATCTTTAGGAATTCGGGTATCCATTATTACAAGATAATTTATACCTTTAGCTTTCTCGAGTTAAGGTTTGAATGCAGTCATATGTGTCTATTCCGTCATTACAGATGTGTACGTATGGTCTTTGTTGCCTTTTCTGGAGCATTGGTATCGGTATTAAATTATATGAGTGTACCGGTAGTATATTAAATTCTAGAACTTGTTTTTGTGATGCATCCTGAGACCGCATAGTAAGTATTAGGATTTGCTAGATAAGAGGCACTAGGATTAACCCATGTTTTAAACCTGTAATTGTTATTATGGTCACATCGACTATATAACTATCCCACACCCTTGCCATGCACTCATTTTTAGTGCATGATACCCCTAGTACAACCCTCCGAGCCTATCCTTTTTCACGGTTCTCGTAATTTTCTGGTTAAGCCGGACTATTAATGAAGAGCATTGTCACCCTTGAACCAATTGTTACACCCAAATCACCTTAGCCTACCTTGTATGTACTCACCTTTAGTACATTATTGTTTTAACCCAAGTTAATTATTAAGTACACGGTTGCTAAGTCCTTATCCTTGTAAATACTATTTTGGGACGATTGGGATTCATGGTAGTATTCATCTTATGAAGAATTGGGGAAGAAGTAATTTATTACCCCCAATAGAGCTCAATAAGCTCCATGTTATTTTGATCCACCTCAAATCGGGTCATTAGTTAGATTGTAAATAATCGAGTATGTAAAATTTCAAGTGTAACGACCACTTCCGGAAAGGATGTAAGGACGAAACGTTAATAATCATGGTGTCATATCAAAGCATAATAAAGGCATAAAGTCAAAATGATAATAAATGTCCAACGGGGAAAGCCGGAATCAAACATCGGCCTCCCAATTATGAGATCAACATTTGCATAACGTAGAGAAGTCTATAGGACGAAACTGTGTCCAAGTAGTTAAAGCACATCAAAATGTCTGGATTATATAAAAGAAAGGATAGATTAATAGGTCACTTCCTAAGCACACACTCTTCTGCCCAATATCCTCTAGTTACCTGCCGTTTAATGAAAGAGAAGAAAATACTGGCTGAGCATAACGCACAGTCAGTTGAACGGATATAATTACAATGTAATTAATAAGTATGAATCCTGGATAGTTAAAATAAAAGTAGGGAAAGATCAAAAGTGTATGAGGAAACCTGGAGAATGCGTCATGAAGAATAGGAATAAACATGTAAAAGCATGGTAATACGAAGTAAAGATGTCATGAATTTATGGATAGAATAAAATAATTGATAAGGGATGCCCAAACGTGCTCATATAATCTTAAATGTCAATAATAATAATGTCGATGAATACATTGCATATTAATCGAGGGCTGCCTCACATGTAATAGAGGGGTGACCTCTTATTAATTAATAGGGGTGGAAGGGGGATCGATCAGCTCCAATGTGATGGGATGTAGCGAACAAACCAACCAATCAACCTATGAACGTGGTAAACATGGTAAACTAGGGATGCACCATACGACCCTGAATAAATAATGGCCAAATTGGAAATATAATATTTGTGGTAAATGAAAAGGGACGGCCGCGTAGAAAATCCACTTCAACCGCAAAAAATAAAAAAGAGTCGTGACACAGGTGCCTCATGTGTCACGGTATGGTACTCCTTGATAGGTGGTAAGTCATGTAAATCTTTGGTCATGCGTTATATACGCTCGGGCAATAGAATAATAGAATAAGTCTTGAAATCAAACATGTAAAGGATCATGGCAAAAGGACATAAAAATGGGGAAGATAGCAGTTCTGGGGAATGAATCATGGAAAAGAAAGAATGCATTCTGAAAGGACGGAATATCGTAACTTATGTCCAGCAGTAACGGACAGAGTATGGGTAAGAGATGGAAGCTTACTCTTGCTTAATGCGAATCTACTGTTAAAGGACATATATTCAACGTTATTGGTCTTGATTAAAGCGTTACTTTCCAATTTTTTTGTAACTTTTATTTTAGTAACTTTCTATTTTTAGCCTGATTCCTTGATTAGTAGTTTCTCATGATTACATGTTCCATGATTAGTATGTTTCATGATTGTATTCTTGTTATATTGTGTACTTTCCAAAAATAGCAGCTTCTAATTATAGTAAGTTTCCAAAATAGACCTTTCTTTTTTAACTTTCCATAATTGATTGCTTCATGCTTTTAAATAAGTTTCCATAAATTAACTTCCAAAAATAGCTTTCTAAAAATAGCAGGTATCTATATAATAGCAGGTTTCTTATAAATAGCAGGTTTTCTATAAATAGCAGGATTTCTATAAATAGCAGGTTTCTTAACTATAGTAAGGTTTACTATTAGTAATATCAAATGACATTTTCTACCCCCCCAACTTATTTTTCTCAGATCATAACAAATATAATAACATGCTTAAATCAGACCCAAAGTTTTTTTTAGAAATTACAAAAACAAGTCCTTATACTTTTTATCACCAAAATCGGCTAACATTTTAAAATCCACAACAGCCATAATAAATTTTCCCCAATCACAAACACAATTATTTACCAATCATTGGCATTAATTACACCTGGAAAAAATAACAAAACCCTAACCCTAATTCATTTTAACCATTTTCTTTCCTTTTTCCCTTATTTTCGAATTCGGTAAACACAAATAAATCTCCAAAAATCATTCGAATCATGTATAAATTATTCCAACAATTTTTATGAGTTATATGAGATATGAACAACCCCATAAAAATATAAAATAAATTTTACCAATATTTTATATGCCGATTTAATTTTCATTTCTAAATTAGGGTTTTGAATATGTTTCAATTTATAAAATCGAAATAAAGTGCATGGATATTTTTCTCAGGTTTATAACATGTTAATATGATGAAATATAAGTTATAAAATTACCTTTGATGGCCTTTGATGATTTTATGATTTTATGCACTCGGTATAGCTTTTCGAACCCAAAACAATATCAAAAATCGAATCAATCACTTCCCAAGCTTCCCACTATTTTTCCCACACTCCTTAGCCTTCAAATGATCTTAGAAAAATTCGTCCTTGCCTTGGAAAATTCTTTTGCCGTCACTTTGGTATTTTAGGGTTTTGGTGCATTTGTTTTTAATGATTTAACAAATGAAAAATGAAATAAAGATATACACAATGATTTTGGCCGAGTCCCATGGCTTTAAAATAGGTTTTAAATCAGATTTAATTATTTACATAATTAAACATAAAGTATTTTAACTTTACAAAAAAATTTCATAATTGCTAAATATTGTATTTTCATAATTTCTGTAATTAAACTGAAATTTATTTAAGCTTTTATAGATTTTCTTGCATTAGGGGTATTTTGGTAATTTCACATTTGTTGAGATTTTTAGGTTTTACAACTTCTTCCCCTCTAAAAAAAAATTTTCGTCCTCGAAAATTGGAATGAACCGAAATGAGAACGAAACGAAAACATACCGAACTAGACAAAGAAATGAGGATAACTAGCTCGCATAGACTCTTCGGTCTCCCAGG
>BQNB010062685.1:0-35982 GCA_026074375.1 Tanacetum coccineum
AAATACTTTCGCTTTGATTGCTTGAGGGAAAGCAATAAGCTAAGTATGGGGGGATTTGATAATGCTCCAAATATACATAAATTATCCCTCAAAAATACATTAAATATATATGTTAACGCATGAAATATTGCAAAGTTTGCTTGTTTGTTGTGTAATATTTATTTTAGGACCAAAAGTGAAGAAAGGGACTAAACGTGCAAAGAAATCCCGTTAAATGCACTAACGGTCGTCATATGAAGAATCTAGAATAGAATTTAATAAAGAAGTAATGAACAAAGCCAAAGTGCAGCGCACATGGTCTTTGTGCGGTGTACTTCAAGACGAAGTAAATGCTATTTAATTACACACCAATTGCGGCGCACAATTTTCCCTATGCGGCGCACTTCTCCTGTAGTTACTCCCAAGTCATAAATGATTGCAATGATTGTGCAACCTTTCACTCCCTAAATTCTAGCAACTAATGCACCATCCTCAAGTATAAATAGAGCACGAATTTGGAGGAGAAAAGCATCCCATTCTTCATTCTAATCATCTATAATCACTTCTAAGTAGTTAGGGAATTGTTCTTAGGGAATTGTTGAAGAATAAACCTTATTCTTCATCACATTCCAGGTTTTAGTAGAAGAAAGTGCCATTTGATCTCAGAAGGTTGTGTTAAGAAGGTGTTATAGTGGTTATAGTTGAATTTCCGGGTTGTTGGAATTATTGTTCGAAGGAAACTCTTGAGAATCAATATATTTTGCTATTGAGTTTGGTATAAACACGTTTCCCTACTTTTATATTATGAATTTTGAATTGATCATGCTTGTTATGTGTTTTGAATTAATGAATATGGAGTAGTTTAACATGTTTGTTTAGGGATCATGAGGGAATTATGGATTAAACTTGGATAACTTAATGAATTTTGGAAACTATCAATATGAACTTGATATTTTTACACTTAGACTTATTAATCATCATTTGATCATCATTCTAGTCCGGATATAGGTTGAAAGACTCCGACTAAATGCTTGATTTCCAAGTTGCTTGTCTATGACAACTAGATGCTAGCCTTGTGAGGATTGGCTAACAAAATGATCATTAACCAAGGGTAAAAGGGTTTAACACTTAACCTCATGTCTAACGAACTTGGTTAAGAAAGTTCATATTCTTATTTCCCAAACTTGAATCGATCTTAAAGCATTTTTGTAATCAAAAGTAAAGGCCGAAAGGATTTTTAATTATAATAAATAGACAATCGTTTTAGTAAACTACCCGTTTCTTTAATCGATTATACTTTAATTCTTGAATCATTATCCATCCAAGTTTATCCATATTTGTTCTCGTACCCCCAAACAACATCATTTTATATCTTGAAGTAGACAGTCTATAAGATTTACCCCTTTCGTAATATAATTGACCCTTTCTAAGATTTACCAATCCCGTAGAACAACGTAGTCTTACCCTAAACCTATAATATAAACGGGGGTTTATACTTTACCCGTGTGTTAGTTAGAATTGGATAAAACTCGTATTATAAATTTAAAGCTTTAATAACACATCAAAGTTTTTAGCGCCGCTGCCGGGGATGTTATTTGTTTTAACTAACCCACTAATGTTTGTTTTAATGTTGTCTTATTTTATAAGAGTTATGGATCCAAATTCAAGTCTTGGAAAAATTTTCTTAGGAGAAGACGTCGTTGTAATTTCGAGTGATAAAATTGAAGGGTCTAGAGATTGGAATTCTCCGGAATTTCAAGACACTGCTACTAGTGGGCAAAAGAAAGAAACGAAGGCTATAATTTTTGACCAGATGGATACCGAAGAAGTTAGCGATAGATTCGTGGCTCTTTGTTTTGTTAATGGGTTGGAAGCTTATTATGGTGAGATTATTCTTGGAGTAGAGGAGAACATGATCTCAAATGAGTATGTAGTAAAGTTATGCTTGGAACATGAAGTTAAAAGAGGAAACAAAGTGGTTAAGAAAGAACTTATTGTTGCACTAAGAGGTGAAATATACTTTGTGAAATTCATTATCAACCCAGAAGAAGATGATGTTGAACCTGGGGTGATTTTTGGTAGATTATTCTTACAAATGACCAAAGCAATTACTAATTTTGGGGTTGGAACTATCACAATATACCCTAATATTGATCCATTCTTGGAAGAAACCGAGGAAGAAGGAAAGAGCAATGATGATTGGGACCATTTGCTTGATATTAACATAGATGATATACCACTGTTGGGTGAAGAAGGACTTCCGCCATTTATATGTAAAATGGGGAAGAGAAGCCGTAATAAGAAGCGGGCAATGGAAAACCTTAACTTTTTCTATCAAGATATTGGAACATCTTCATCAGCTGGAGGTCATTTAACTCAAGAAGAAGCAGCTAAAGAGGCAATAGAAATCAGAATGAGCCAAAAGTTTGCCTTATTAGAGGAGGAAAGGCCTATAATCGAGACAATGGCTTATCATGATAAATACAAGAAAATTCTCGATGAAGTTTGGAAAGACAAGGTGGAGTTAGATGGAAAGATTGTAAAAGAAGACGAGGAAGCAGTAAAAAGGATTAAGGGAGAGGCATTAAAAGAAAAAGACGATCCCGGAGCATTCATATTTCCCATAAGACTAGAGGGACAGGTTAACGAAAATGCGTTAGCAGATACTGGGTCAGATATAAATACTATGCCTTACCGAATCTATGAACAGCTAGGAAGAGAAGATATGAAGAAGGTGGATAGAGGAATCACGATGATAAATCACACTCAGGCAGAAGCTATGGGGATACTCACAAATGTTCTCTGTCAAGTAGGGGTCACTACCTTAATTGCTAAGTTTCTAATCCTGGATATTCTAATTGACCGTGATTCAATAATAGTTGTTGGTCGAGGATTCCTGGTACGATTGGTGGCATAATAAATACTTCGGAGAGACTTTTCTCAACCTTTGATAGGTTTTGTCACCAAACCTTCCGTGCTGCAAGATCAAATTTTATGAGAAACGCAGAAAGTGATAGTGATGACGAGGAAGATTACCAGATAAAGAGGAATAAGTTTGGAGCACCGATATATGGACCAAAACCTGCACCGTACTTGAATTGTAACGATCCAGATGAGCGATCGTTAGCTATACAAACTGTAACTAACCCATTCCGGAAAATTAGCGTTTGGAAGAAGGTGGTTAGTTTCCTTGGCTCGTTACCCGTGCCATTAAAGCAAGTCAACTGGAAGCGTGATTATAAGGGCTCGTATACTAAAGAAGAAGAAGCGACAGGGCAATGGCGAACTGAGATAAGGCTAACTGATCCAGATGGAAACGTTTATTTGCAAGGATTTACAACAAAGAAAATGGACAGGAAGTTGTCAAAGTATCATAAGTTGAGTGACATCATGTCACCCAACTAGTTTATGGAATGAAGAAATGAAGCAAGTTGGAATAAAGGAGTAGCTATATACTCCCGTTTTTACTTTTTATGTTTTAAAAAATAAATCATTTGTATAAATCCATAATGGATTACATTTGATGTACGGATATTAATCCAAAAATAAAATAATTATTATCAAATATATGATGGATTGAAATTATGTTAAATTATGTAGTGTGCAATATACGTTTGTAAAAAAAATTAAAAAGTTAAAAGTACGCCGCACTTTTGAGCGGTTATCATAGATAAAACTTGCCAAACACGATTTTAACCCAATATATAAAAAAAACACACTCACAAAACCGTCGGGGTTCTCACAAAAACACAGAAAAAAGTTTTCAAAGATCAATCAATCAATCATTTAATCATGCCTAGGGTATGTTTATATCATTTCTTAACTTGTTTATTATCAATTTATTTAAATTGCTTGTCCATTAGGGTTTATAATAATTAGATTAGGAAAATTTAAATCCAAGTTTAATATGAACAATTAACCCTTTGAATTAGGATATTTAGAAGTTATTTGATGCATGCATGCTTGATAGTACCATTAAAGCAAGTCAACTTGAAGCCTGATTATAAGGGCTCGTATACTAAAGAAGAAGAAGCGACAGGGCAATGGCAAACTAAGATAAGGTTAACTGATCCGTATGGAAACATTTATTTGCAAGGGTTTTCACAAAGAAACGAATCAGGACGTATCAAAATACCACATGTTGAGTGAACATTCATGTCACCCAACCGGTTTATGGGAATGAAGGAAATGGAATAAGTTTGGAATAAAGGAGTAGTTGCTATATACTCCCGTTGTTTTTACTTTTTATATTATGTTTTAAAATAAAATCCATTTGTATAAAGTCCATTAGTGGATTACATTTGATGTAGGATATTTAATCCAGATATGAGATATTTATTAATATCAATATATGATGGACTTGAAATTATTGTTTAAAAATTATGTAGTGTGCAATTAGTTTTGTAAATATAAAAATAAAGTTAAAAGTTTTACGCGCACTTTGGGGGAAGTGCGCCGTACTTCTGAGGAAGCGCTCCGCACTTTTGATGCTGGTTATCATGATTAAAACTTGCATAACTCGATTTTTATCCATTATAAATAAATTCACTCACACACTTCACAAAACTGAAGGTTCTCACAAAACAAGAAATTTTTTTTCAAGATCAATTCCACCAAGTTTTTTAATCATTGCCCTAGGGTATAGTCTTATTATCATGCCTTAACTTGGGTTTATTCATCAATTGTAAAATTACTTATCCATTAGGGTTTATAATAATTAGATTAGGAAAACTAAAATCCATGTTTCATATGAGCAATTAACCTTTTGAGTTAGGATATTTAGAAGTTATTTGATGCATGCATGCTTGATATTGATTAATCTAAAAAACACTGTTCATATTATGAATTTTTATTTAAAATTAATTATTGGAAAATCATAAAAATTTGAAATAATTTTTCATCAGCCTAGAAAGTACGCCGATTTTAGGACAAAACCACCGCACTTTGCCTATTTTCCAGAAAGTACGCCGCACTTCAAGGAAGTGCGCCGCACATTTTACATCAGAATGTTTCAAAAACCATCGAAACCATGACCATTTATACCAAATAATTTCTAACATAACTATAACTTTATTGTTGATTGTTTTTTTATTTGTAGGCTATAGGAACACACGATGATTAGGCCGGATCATCAATATCCAAACGCTTCTAGACAACATGAAAACATGAAGAGGTATTTCTTCTACAAATTCACATGGTTTCTTTGCTAGTGAAGGAGTCACAGAGATGCTAAGTCTAGGTACAACACTAGATTGGCCCAATTGCTTCCTAGACGTGCTAAACAGAATGGGTTATGATAGAGAAATTGATGACATGTTAAGAATTAGGTTGCGTGAAGCTGAATTGGATGAAGAGATATTTACTTCGGTGGCTTGGATTAGAGCTTTTAATATCAATGAGCCAATTTATGCCGAGCTTTGCCACGAGTTTTATTCTACTTATGAATTTGATGAAGTTTGTGCTGATGATGAGTTGCAAACCAAGAAGATCATCAAGTTTAGACTTGGTGGACGTGCCCACAGTTTGACTTTGTTGGAGTTTGCTCGTAGATTGGGATTGTATCATGCTGATGAGCTGAAAGAAGATGGCTTTAATGTTTACTTTGAAGGAGGTTTGCGTAGTGATGAGCATTTTAACGCTCAAGATTATTGGTTAAGAATTAGTTGAGAGGATAACCTTGGTTTATCTAGGAGTCACACTTCTACTATCAAGAAACCAATTTTGAGGGTGATTCACAAAATGATTACTTATGGTTTGTGTCAGAGGACGACAGGGTATGATAAGGTTCAGAAGAATGATTTATGGCTTTTAAGTATGTTTGATGCTGGACACCAAAATGGGTATGCAAATGTGGCTTGGTTGATTGCAAGATGGATGAAGAGGAAAGGAGCTGGAACTCAAAAGGAGAGTCAAATTTGCTGCGGACAGTTCATCTCAAAGATTGCTAGGAAATGTAGGGTGTTGACTGAGGATGTGGTGAGGAGCTTAAGTGCTCTGATTTACTATAGGGATTTGGATACAACTACACTTAGAGATTTGATCGATTCTGATGGTAAACTTATTCCCGAGGATCTACAGCCGGGTGTACCAAGAGTTGGTATTCCTAGACCTCCGAGAGCATTTATGCAGGATTTATATGATAGGATGGGTAGGATAGAGATACACCAAGAGGCGATAGAGCGGATGGAGTATAGGCAGTCATATCACTGGGACAGGTGCCAGGGAGTGTTTAAGCATATGGCTAGGGTTTACAGTGTTCCAATGCAGGGAGCCTACAACCCACCTGGTTATGCTCAGCCGCAGTATGACCAGTATTATCAGCAGTACCCGCCTCCACCACCATAGTATCAGCAACAGCAGGATGATGATGAGTAGTGTCAAGACGACACGAGTTGGTATTGTGACCGCATGTTTTGGGTCACTTATGTTCTAAAAACAATTTCTCTTAAAAACAATTATTATTATTATGGTGTGTAAAATGCCTCTGTTGGCATTTTATTAATATTATTTATTATTATTATTATTATTATTATAAATTAAACTTAATAAGATTATTATTATTATTATGTATGTAAAAGCATTTGTTTGGCATATAAAACAATATTCTCGTATATTATTATTAATAGAATCTAAATTGGATTGATTACTATTATTTGTTTGCGCAAAATGATTTAATTATGTAACAGGCACAAGAGAAAAAGGAAAAGAAAGACTCGAAGCCGAAATGACGAGAACCAAAGATACAAGAAAGATCAAACACTATCGAAAAGTATTATTCATTTTCCTATTTTACATCTTCTCTAATATTTCACGATTGGGACAATGATCAATAAAGTATGGGGGAGATACAAACTACGAAAAGTTGAGAATATTTAAGAAAAGTTAAAAAAATTTTGAAAATAACATTTTATTTATCACATTTAAAAGCAATCTAACTCTGAATTTATAACATTACTAGTAACATATTTATAACCACCCAAAAATAATTAAATTAGCGTTTCTAGATCACACAAGAAATTCAGGATATCTATTACATACGGGATTCTAAAAAGAATTAGAATGAAAACTCCCCGATATATGCACGGGTAGAACATTCATTCATGTTGATTTATTATCATGATGTGTTTGAATCAACCGTCTTGAAGTTCACGAACTCCAACACTTCAAGATATCCAAGATTTGTAAATTCTCTAGCCAAGTAGCGTTTGAAATTCTTGTCATGAGGTCCTGTATAAAATAATAAGAAAAACAAGTTCAGTTCCTATCTGGTATCTACAGTCAATTTAAACTAAACTAAACAAACTAAATACGGTCAGTCTGGCTGACTAATACCAAATCAAGTATCTGAAAAACGTCGAATGCCAGAAACTAATAATAATGATTTTAAAGTTGCATAAAAGAAAAAGACTGCGACAACGTCCATAACAATTAATACGAAGCCGATGGTATGGCAGGCGGATACGCCGATTGCTGTCTAGGAGACAGACACGATAAAAATAAATAACAATTTTGGGTTATCTCTTACGGAAGCACTTTTTGTTTACAGCGAAGTCTTTAAAGTTAGACTTCTTTCTTAGCTTCTCACACTCATCCATTCCAGTCTTATACACACCCTAAGATGATGCTCGCGTGTGAGCCATTACCTCACCATCTTCGCATCGTAATAGTTAATCGGGTCACTAAATTCAATACTCTTTATACGAACCCCGTTAATCTTATTTCTAGTACAGAGTCAAAATTCCAACATCTTTATCTTCTTTACTTACCTTCAATACTGGCTTGTTGTGCTATTGTGCTCATTAGTGGGGCAGTTTTAAACTCGCATGGATCGCGGCACCATTTGGTAATGGTAATCATCGTTCCTTCGGAACTGTCTTGTTTAAATCTCACAACTTCTCTAAAAGCGTTCACCTAAAAATAACATCGCACCATTCCTTAAATCACGATAATTGGTGCCCTATAATTATCTAAAACTCAAAATCATCACAACAAAAAGGTTACAACAAAAATAGGCACATTTAATGAAAGCCCTATGAACAAAATCCTTTTAGTACACCATCATATCTATTCATTATAGAATTATGACAACTTTTTGGACACACATTCGACATAAAATTAATGGGAAAAAGTTACGTGCGTAAATCAAACCTATCATGCATGAAAAACTTTAAGTTTGTGAGAACAATCTATATGGATCTGTCTGATTGCATAGCATAAATAACAAGAGGTAATCATCAATTCCAATTATCAAGTTTCATCATCCTAGTTTTTAAATTCCTCAATTAACCTTGCCTTCTCAATGGGTGGGAGACATTAAATCATCACCTTGATTTCGCCTAAGCTACAAATGGTTACTTTACAAATCATTTAATTTAATGTAATCCTAAAGAAAGGGTCTAATAATCTATTTAACACCAAAGTCTCGTCCCAAAAAGCGCCTATCATCTAAATCAAGTTTCCATTCCTTTACTCTCAAACGAACTAGCATGTATGACCCTCTAATTACAACTACTAGCAGTTTAACACTTGTGAAAACAATCCTTTCTTCTTGACCCTTAAAGTAATCTTCTTTAGTAAACAACACTCTTCGACATGGCGTAACAAAAATGGTCTTCCAAGGATCTAGGTGTAACTTGATATCCCTCGATCATATCTAGAATTATAAAGTATCACTATTTGACAGAAAAACAAAGTTACCAATACCTACTAGCACTATTTGTCAGCTATACCATTGTGGAAATTTCAACGTCCTATCTGCTAATTCAACTGTCAATTTAGTGTGAGCTAATTCGCCTAATCATAAGTTAAGGTAGGTCGAGAGAGGCATAACACTAACGCTAGCTCCTAAGTCAACAAGGGCATTATCACAACGCATACATTATTAACTAAAGCAATCGTAAAGTGAACTCCTTGGGTCTATCTCCCTTTTTGCGGAGTTTTTATTATTTTATTTTTTATTTTTTTATTTTGATATGTGAAGCTTCAGAGTAAGCTTTCGAGAATTATAGTCCATATGAACCTTCTTTTCTTCACAGTAAGTAACATTCAAGTTGACATGGAAACTGAATCGTTTGTTTGCGTCGCATTGTCTCGAACATCAATGTACGGCTCTTCTGTCCCGTGCTACGTCCCCCCACGCCAGCCCTCGATCCGATTAGGAAGATCCAATATGGCGTATCGGGCATGAGAATCAACTCAATAGTAGTTGACAATTGTACTACTTACTTTGATATCTCGGAGTTCGACTTCATGGAGCTAGGGTAGACTTCTAAATCCACTTTCCTGTAGTACCTTGCTCATTTGCCCGATTTGAATTTCCAAAGTTTTAATAGAAAGCTCCTATGGTGAATGGCAGCATCTATCAAAGCTCAGATTTCTTTAATCAAATTGAAGCTTTCTTCGTGTCTCTTTGCTAATTCACTCATGAATTTTCTCAGGGTATTTTCCATAGATTGTCTTCGTTCTTGGTACAAAGGATTCGCATTGTTCCTTTGATAGAATCTCGGAGCTGCTGCTCTATATCCCTCTCCTTGAAAAGGTCTACCAAATTGCATGTAGTAAGCATCTTGAGGGTTTTCCCTTCTTCTTTTAGTGGGAAATCTTTGGTGTAATGGGGTCCTTTGCATTGTTCGCATCCAACTTGAGCAGCATAGACTTTTTCATTCACTTTCTTGATCTCTCTTCCTAAATTGTTCAGTTGTGCTTGTATAGCTGCTAATCCGTCAGAAGTTTTAGTACTTCTTAACCTAGATGTTCCATTATGCCATTTCTGAGAGTATTCAGACATTTCTTAGATGGCTATTTTTGCATTAGCAGCAGTCTTTGATGGTATTGCACCTCTTGAATCAAGAATCTATCGAGTAGGAATTCCCAATCTATTATAGAACAAGATTACCTCCTGCATCTTCGTTAAATAATGTTTAGGACACTTCATCAAGAGTTCTTTAAATCGCTCCCATGCTTGGTAAAGGTTTTCATTTGGTTCTTACTGAAAGTTTTTGATTTCCTCCATCTTCTTTGCAGTTCGAGCAGGTGGGTAATATTTGTTCATAAATTTTGTTTTAAGACCATCCTAAGTTTTGATTGAACCAGTTGGTTCATTTCTTAGCCAACAGCTTATGGCTCCAGTTAAGGACATGGGGAATGCACTAAGCATCACTTGGTCTATAGTGATATTTGGAATGTGGAATAGATCGACGATCTTAAGAACTTTCTCAATGTGTTCGTTCGCATCTTCATGATCCAAAATGCTGAAGGTGTTGTCACGTAGTTCCTTGAGAAATTGGCCTTTAATTTTGTGTGTTCAAAGCTAATCAGTTGTCATCAGATTTTCAGGCCTTACACGTGTCATAGAAAATTCCTAGATATCCATAGTCAGATCGTGTTTTTGCGACATCGTATGTTCCATGGTTTACGCCATTGTTTCCGCAACTTATTCATCGCGAATATTCATTCTAAAATCAAAAATTAGATTGGAATTCAGGTGATCTTAATTCAGTCAAGAACTTAGTGCGCTTGAGAAGCTTCTATATGATCGAGAATTCTTGTTCTGGCTTCCTGAAGGGCGTAATTAAATAGTTCCTTTTGTTAAACTTCCATGTCATGCTACTACCTGAAACAATGATTAAACAATCAGTAGGATGGTGCTCGGGTGAGAAAGAAAATTAATCATTTATAGAGAAATCAACACTGCGAAAAAACATTCTGTTACTGTTTCAGATGCTCAATACGCCTATTAATGGACATGGTACGCCGTATCAGTTATCCGACCAGAACAGTGTATTCTAGAAATAATAAAACTAAGTAAGACTAATTAAAACTTAATAAGCAATTAAACAAACAAAATATACAAATTATACACTAATATTTATTACACTAAATCCTAAGGGTCTAGATTAATCTAATGTCTTAAAAACCAAATATCAAAGTAAAAAAATCAATGATTAAATTTTTCACTCCTTGATTAGCGCGGCAGCATACAAACCTTGATGTGTATTGTTGTGGTCTATAATTTTATGTTTCTAGTTTTAAATTTATATTTTGCCGACTAAACATAAAAAAACACTTTACACAGGAAGTGTACCCGGTCAGAGGCGAGTTTCGTGGTAAGTAGGGTGTCGATCACTAAGAGCTATGAAACAATCTTTTAATTTATTAATATTTTGGTTATCTAAACTAAGTTAATTATATTCTATGTTAAACCTATGCTAAACCTATGTTAATCCTAAATCTAACGGATAAGGGGGGTTTCAGCCTGAGAGACTGGAACGGGTTTTGCGGTGACCAAAATCAATTTAAGACACTATAACACAACGGCTCTCTAACCATTATGCTTTTACCCTCTTTTATATCCTCAAAGCAAGCATACTTTAACAGAAGATAAATGATCGCGGTCTAGCGCCAAATATAGAAAACTGTAATTACCTATTATTTAATCCAATTAGATGTTTGTTTGGTTTGTTTAAATTAGTGTCCATATGATTACTTTCTCGAGGCCCGAATTTCATTCTTACGACTTAGGCCGCCGGGCAACGTCCTGGCTCGGGTACTTCTTCCTAAGACCTAGATACGAAGAATTCTATCACAATTTAAACGTATTCGCCTAAAGGCCCCAAAAATATTTTTTCCTTATTTGCTGTTGAATAATCTATCTTAGGAATTAAGGCAATGGTGATCTTGTTAAACCCTAGTTCAGAGAGATTTTACCCACTTACTGCTTGACGGTAATTCATACACTAGTAGGCCACTAACCAAGTCTTTACCAATTAATTAGAACATACTCGTTGATCCTAAGGGTCACGTACCGGTCCAACTAAGCTCATAATCTAAGGGCAAAGATAGGTTATTATTCGTGATCCTATTGGTCTAGATATTTTAAATTCAACTATATGGAGAAGCCTTCCCGGACATCTAGGATTACTTGGTCCATATACTAGATTCTAGTTGAATGATAGATCCGCATAACAAACAACGTTTCCTCAGAAACTAAACAAGTATAAACTGATAAACATAAACAAGAAATAAACGATAAATTAACCAATCGAGATAAACAAACCAAACGTTCAGATCTTCATAATAATGGCTAATACCCGAAGGTATTTAGCCTTGCTAATTGGATTCATAATCAATGACAAAAGTAATAATTTAGCCACATGGTAAACTAACCTGTTTATATGAATGATACCAAAAACTAAACAGATTACAAGAGTATATGAGATATACAATGTTGGTCTCTTTGGATTAAATTACGATTTGCCTGCATATATGCAAGACCTCTTCTGCTATTATTTTTTTCTATACATTGACTTTTATGGTTGGTAACATGAGTTTTTAATAAACATAATAATAATATATATTAGATATGTAAATTACCAACTACCCTTGGGGACAAGGTAGTAAGGAATCAAATTTCTCACAAATGGTGACTATATATATATACGCTATATTACGGGTAAAGTGACTAAGGGTCGTTTTCCCAAAGATTTATAAAATTGAGACCACGTTTGTTATTTGGACAATGACTTGAATTGGTTCGATGATGATTTGTTTTCTAATTATCCTACTAGTGAGCAAATAAAGGTACAATTTAACCTAACTATGGAATCTGAGAAATCAATTACTTGTAAAGTAAATTGTAACTAAAAACGCATAATCGGTGAATCCTAAACGGGACCTAAAACCTAATTAACAAATTAAGTTTCTAAAATGAATTATTTTTGTTTTTTATTATAAGTCTAATGTAACTAAAAGCTAAGGCAAAGAAACTAGAACTGAAATCGAAAGGTGATATGGGCTTGAAAACACTAAAAATATGAACGGGAATCAATCCCTGTTCTTTAAAAATCGAAATTTTGCAATTTTAACCCCCCCTTTTAGAAAATGGAAGCAAACTAATTTTCCCTAGTAAACTCTATGATATAAGAACAATTTCTAAAAAAAAGAATTATATTTTTTTGACTATTTTTTATAATTTTTTATGAATTAAAACACAAATTTTAAAGAAATTAAATATAAAAAATACTAACGTTTTATGAAAAATCTGGAAAAAATTACAGAAATAGCTTGAGTAGTGAAGAATCTAGAAAAAGTAATAAGATTGAAACACATCTTATCGAATCAAGCTGTGTAATAAGGCAAAATCAACTTATTATACTAAAGAGCTAAATGTTTATAAAAGATTATTTGTGCAATTTCCGTATACCGACGAAAAAGAACCTTTAAT
Source organism: Tanacetum coccineum (assembly GCA_026074375.1). Lineage (NCBI taxonomy): Eukaryota > Viridiplantae > Streptophyta > Magnoliopsida > Asterales > Asteraceae > Tanacetum > Tanacetum coccineum. Next base: position 13,202 of record BQNB010062685.1, read on the forward strand.
GGAGCGAGGTATGGTTTGTGTGGGAGTGTGAGGCTTTAACAAAGGTTCGTGGGTTGTTGAGGTACGGGCTTCGGGTCTTTCTCACCCCGACTTCCCATTGATTTAAACTTTCTCTTATAATACGTTTGTTCTCCATAACCTTCCCTTTTTTTATATTTTGAAAAGTTAAAAAGCAAAGTTGTAGAACAGCTAAAATGCAAACAGAAGTATACAGAATTTGTAAAAACACTTTTTTTCTTATAAAGGTACCAATAACGCGTAATGAGATTTAAAATAAACCAGAAGTTACGTAACTATATATTTTTTACTTTTGACAAAACTTAATAAGCTATAAACTAAAATAAGCTAAATAAGCACTGAATTAACTATTACTAGACTAAAATTAGCTGAAATAAGCTACACTAAACTGTAACTAGAAGAAGAAAGCCTAAAGCTAGAAAACCTAAGTAAGATGTTAAAGATAAATAAATACACCGTACAGGCCCTAAAGGGTGATTTTGAGTCTCCTTGATTTTTTAGATAAGCTCAAAGATCCGCTTATGCAATGAGGCTATAGTAGCTTAAACTATGACTTAAAGGCTACTAGAAACAACTTTTGCAAATGAGTTTGAAAATGAAATGCTTAAAGAAAAATGCTAATTTAAAACTGCTTATTCACTTAGTAAGAGTTGAGTAAATTTTTGTTTTGAAAAGACAAATTCTAAATTTTGAGCTTAAAAAAACCATGATAAACAGATGAATTTGAGAACAAATTAGCTAACACACAATTTAACATTGAGACCTACAAGCTACTTGAAAACATTGATACGAACTTTTATTCCCTCTATTCTCCTTATAAAATAATAAAAAAATTTCAAACCTAAAATCTAAAAATTACCCTCTGATTTTTTAGGTTGAAAAAGGTCTTTTTTTGTAGAAATTCCTACTGATGCAGTTTGCATAAAGATGATTCAAACCTTAAGTCCACAAAGTGCAGGCTATGGATGTATTCCATGTAATTTCCTGGGAATGGATGTATGTCACGCCTTGGCCGATCTTGGCACAAGCATAAATCTTATGCCCCTTTCTATTTGGAAAAAGCTTTCTTTACCTGAACTTACACACTCGGTAAAGATATGACTTTAGAAGTTTAAGCGAACGATCGGTTACTTATCCCTAAAGAGTCGCCGAAGCGTATGTGTCAAAGTTGAGGAAAAGTTCATTTTCTACCGATTTTGTTGTTGTTCGATTTTTGAAGCGATCCTCGCTGACCTCTCTACTGGGAGATCCTTTTAGGACCGGTCGTGCTTTAATTGATGTTTATGGAGAGAAGATATAACCCTTCGGGTTGATAACGAAGCCTTAACTTTAATTTTGTTCAAACCACGAAGTTAATCCTATACTAAATGATAAGTCGGTACCCGGAATATGTTTTCATTGATGCAGTTTGTGAGGGTTTGATTGATTTGCTGGATTTTGTAATTCTTTGGGTGGGCACCATTCCCAACCCCGACGTATGAGCGTCCGACATTATCCACGAATTATTTTGGAAGATATCCGATAGCTTAATCTAAGGACGATTCGATTCCACCAGATATTGATCTTGCCGATTTGCCGAATCCGGTGGGAGATATTTGATTATTGAAAAATATAATTAATGACCAGTTTCAACGTCCTCACGTATGGTACCTTAAATCAAAGTGTAGCTTTCTCGTCACCATAAGCTATTCTTCAATTGACGAGCCTCCGAATTACTACCGTTATTATCTGGCTCTCTGGTTCCTCGGTATGTTGTCTCTTCTAGTTTAATTGATCTGCTCTTGCATTGCCATAACCATCTGCTCGATATACTAGATGCTAAACTGTCGTTCCGCCTGTTTCAGTCAATGGACTGTACCATTCCTGTAGGGATATACCTAGCCTCGCCTCATCTAAAAGTTAGCTTTGTGAAGATTGATTACTAACCTATTCTCGTAAACACTGTGTGTACTCCAGGCTCTCTGTTGTGCGCGGTTCACCGGTGAAGCGTTATACGGGTCATCCTGGGCGTCCTCAAGTCGAACATACATCTCATGAGTATCCCAAGCAAGAGTAGCGACAAGATCTGTCACTCTCTGGCTTAACTCCTCCAAAGTGGTCAGTGCTCTCCCCTCTATATCCTCAACCATGTCACCCCAAACATTAATAATCCCATAGCCAACCTCTCTAGGACTTGGCGTCAGGGGTGGGCATCCTCGAGTATCAATAAAATGTAATCTGTAGCAAATAGAGTAAACATTCATCCTGGCTGTTAGCAGCTAGGCGCACTGCCGAACTCCTATCCCCACCTCAACACCTAGGAGCGGGTTAAAATCAACCTGCCTTCTGAGGCGGGCCATCAGCTTGGGAACCATCCTCCTACGACCAGTAGAGGTGATTGCAAGGTGAATGTAGGTGCATAGGTAATGGTAGTGGTGGTGATGGTAGTGGTAATGGTGGTGAGGGAATCTAGGGGAGTGGAGATGATAGTGGAGTAAGTGGAGATGGTGGTGGTGATGAAGGTAGTGCAGCACGAACGTAGCAATGAGCTTGCCACGCTAGTAGCCAGCTAACATCGTGTGTTTGGGGTCGACGGATATCCTAGCCTGCGAAGTCTTGGTGATTGATTACATGAATCTAAGTTGTGATCTTTTCGGATTGGGAAGCATACTCCCCAATGTCACTCTTCCCAAGTACTCAGCACTCAATAATCAAACACCCAACCCTCATAGATAACATTCAACTACCTTCTCCCATTATCAGTGCTACAACACACAATTAATCCACACCCCCCCCCCCCCATTAGTCAACACTAGTACAATCAGATAACACAATTCCCCTCCCCCACATCCCACCACTTAGCTGTTTCGAACAGACCCCCCCCGCCCCCACCCCCCCCCCCGACACCTGTCCAGGCATTATCATAGGTCAAGCACATGTTAATCCAGAGACTGTGAGCTAGGTTCGTGTAAGCCTGTCCAATAGCACACAGGACCCCCCCCCCCCCACCACCTAATAGCATCCAATGAAGTAACCGGGTGAATGCCCCAGCTGCACAAGATGTACAAGCCGCGCTCAAGTCAATTTTGGAATCTGCATAAGCCAGAAGTATAGAAACAACGTACACATTGGAAATAATAGAATGCATATTTAGAGGTGGAGTATTGCATTCTGGATTGAAAACCTATCTGGAACATTCTGTACGTATACTGGGATGCTCATCCACCACTCTCAGATGCGCGCGCGCTCTGTGTGATTTTGAAGTCTACTATCTCTATTGAAGATCGCTGAATTTTGGTGGTAATTTAAGAAAATGATAAACAGTGAGATGAGTTACTAAAATTCTGAGAGATGTTGGTGTTACGACAAGGTTTAGGATGATTCTAAAATCAGAAGAGCCTTGTAGAATTATGACCATTGAACTTGATGAATATCCAGGTTGGTTCATATACTCTTTAAACAAAGTCTGTGGTGGCTCTTGATTGGACCAACTGAGCACCTTCAATCTTGACTACCCCATCACCACTATCCACCATTTCCTTCTACCATTCCCAAACCTTACATCCCAAAACACCTACCCCCCCCCTCCCCCCCAACACCCACAACCCACCCCCCCCCCCCCCCCACCCCCCCCCACCCCCCCACCCCCCCTCCACCCCCCCGCTCTCGAGGGGCTGCCCAGAATATACATACGGGAACTAATAGGCATTACTACGAGAATCCGGACCATTGGGGTGGGGGGCAGGGATAATTTTTTCATAAACTTCTAAAGGGTTACTTGAGGACTAGTTAGGATTCAAAGTGGGGGGATATTTGATGACATCACAATAGCGTTACTATTATATGCTATATTTATCCTATGTAATATAACCTTTAGTTTAATTATTGCAAAGTTTTTTACTTAATCATTTGTATTTGAGAATTGCAGTAATTATGGAGTACTTGGTGAAGTTTAGCAAAAAGGCACGCCATTCTAGAGTTAAACAAAAAAATAATGAGAGATTAATGTTCTGACATCCAAATACGCCGTTAATTATCCATCAAGAAGATATCAGCGTTATTGTGCCTGCACTTCCACAAAACACATGATGGAACAAGATCCAATACGCCAGTATACAGAGGAAGATTAGATACGCCGTATTCAGTTATGGAAATAAATATTCTGGAAGAGAGATCGGATCGCTAGACCTACTCAAGAAACTCCCAATAGCAGTATCAAAGTCTTTTGTACGTCGGTATTAACCCAATTTCTTAGTCTATATAAATAGAAAACCTTAAAAAACAGGCTTTGTTGTGTGCTAAATCATATTTTCGTACCTTTACACCATAAAGTAATTTGTTTAGTAAGAGTAGAAGAGCAGGATAGAGGTATTGCAACGTAATTAAGATTCCATAGGAAACAAACGTGTAATCTTCCTATACTCTTGTAAATGTTTAATGTTTGGTTTCATTCGTTAATCGGTTGTTTACCATTGGACGCGCTCAATTATTTCTCGTTGTATTGATTATGACGTTTGAAGGGTAATACCTTTGGGTATTAGCCATTGTTATGAAGATCTGATATGTTGTGGTTTGTTTATCTCGATTGCTTTATTTAGTGTTGATTGCTTTTCTATGTTTATCTGTTAATAATTGTTTAGTGCTTTTGTATAGCGATCATATCGTTTTAACTAGATCTAGTGATACGGGCCAAGTAATCTAGATGCCGGGATGGCTCTCCATATAGTGATTTTATTACATCTAGACCAATTTGGATCGTGAATATATAACCTATTTTGCCTTATGATGTGAGCTTGTGTTGGAACCGACCGGGTGACCCTTGGGCGATCAACACGAGTTGTCTCAATTAATTGGGTAAAGACTTGTTTTTAGTGGACTACTAGTGTATGAATTACCTTTAAGCAATAAGTGGGAAAAGTCTCTATGAGGCTAAAGTTTTAATAAGATCACCATTGATTTAATCCATATGATAGTCTTATAATCATGCACAAATAAGGATGCTCGGCTCGCGCGGATACATCTATTTTTGATAGAATTACTTCGTTTATCTAGGTACTTTGGAAGACAGTATCCTGCCTAAGTCTTAAGGATGTATGCCGCACTCGTGGAAGTAATCGCATGTACACTAAATATACAAACCAACAGTTCTAATGTGTTTAATAATTGGTTAATACAGTTATTCTTATATTTGGCTAGTCCGCTCTTTCTATCTTTTTGTTAATTTGGCCTTGCGTGTGTTTTAATGTCTTATGTTGATTTTAGACACCCTCCACACCCATGCCAGTTCTCAGGATTGAAAACCCCCCTTATCCGTTAGCTTTAGGTTTAACATAGGTTTAGTAGATAGGTTTAAAACTTAGAAGTAGAAAAGATTAACTTAGTTTAGATAACGCCATAAATATAATAAATTGAAAGATCGTTCTAGCTCTTAGATGATCGGACAACCTACTTGCTAACGAAAATCCCATCAGACGGTACACATGCCCATTAAAGTGTTGTTTTTGGTTAAGTCGGCAAATAACATTTAAAACTTGAAACATAAATTACTACACACAACGGACATCGTCATGTATTACCACTTAGGAATGAAATCTTACATTTTTGTAATGAGGGTGGCGGAAGTAACAACGGCCAAGTCTCAATTAACATCATTCATGCACCAAAAAAACGAAGTATTTGCTTAAAGGATATCATGTTTTTTTGGCACATGTTACCACGAAGAAGGATGAAGGCAAGTCGAAAGAGAAGCGACTTGAAGACGTACCAATTGTTCAAGAGTTCCCCGAAGTATTACCTGAGGACTTGTCGGGTATTCCACCAACCGAACAAATGGAATTTCAAATTGATTTGGTACCTGATTGCTGCACCTTGTAGCATGGGGGCCTTATAGATCTAGCTCATTCCGAGATGAAAAAAATGTAACTGTCAATGCAGGAGGGAACTTTTCTCTTGGATAAAGGCTTTATAAAACCCAGTTCCTCAACTTGGGGAGCATCCGTCTTGTTGTTAAGATTGACAGGATTGGATCATTCCAGATATGCATCGCATTTACCGGGAATCTGAATAGCTGTATCGGTGAAGAAACCGTATCAGGCTTCATCCAAGAATTGACGATTTATCGATTCAATTTAAAGGGTCTGAAGTGTCTACTGAGATGCGTCATGAGATCGGGTTATCATCAACTTTGTAGTTCGTGAAGAAGACAGTGTGCACGTGAAGACCGGCATTAAGAACTCAGATACGAATCATTATGAATTGCAGAAGTCGATGTCAGTTTGGGTTTGTCTAACGCACTAGCTGTATTTATGTCTCATGAATCGGGTGTGAAAGCCATTTTACTGGATAAATTTATTTCTTGTCTTTATTGAACGCCATTCTGATATACTCAATGAGCTATGGCAAGAGCATGAAGACAATCTCAAGTAATCTTTCGAGTTGACTTAAGAAGGAGAGGACTTGGCTGCCAAATTTTTCTAAGTTGAGAATTTTGAATCCAAAGGTTATAGTTCCTGGTCACGTGATTACGATAGTAATGGGCATTCATGTGAGATCGCGCCACAAGATCGAGTCTATTTAATGATTGGGCATCTCCTAAGACCTGCAACGGAGATTAGTCACATTTTTGGGTCTTGCCGGTTAACTAATCGAATGTTCATATGAAGGATTTTCAAACATCGCACAAATCAAATGACCCAAGCTAACTCACTGAAGAAGGTCAAGGTTTGATTTGGGTGATAAACAAGAAGCAGATTTCTTAAAATTTTGAAGGAGATATTTGTGTTGTGCACCTATCTTGTCTGTCCCTGAAGGAGCCTGAGAATTTATTGTTTATTGCGAATGACTTCGCATAAAGGATTAGGTGTTGTTTTTAATGCAAAACGAGATGGTGATTGTTAGCATCACGACACTAAATAATTCATGAGTAAGTATTAATAAATCTTGACCTGGAGTTAGGAGCAAGTAGTAGTTCGCTCTAAAATTTGGATGGCACTATCTGTTTTTAGAACAAAGTGTCCGTGTTCAATGATTATAAAAGTTCTTTCAACCATCGTTGATCAAAAGGAGTGTGAACATGAGACAACATTGTTGGTTGGAATTCCTAAGTGATTATGATTTTGAGATTCGTTATCACCCAGGAAAAGTAAATGTAGTGGTTGACGTTTTAAGCAAAAAAGAATAAATTAAGCCATTATGTGTTCGAGCCTTAGTTATGACTATTGGTTTTGATACTGTACAAGGAAAAATTTAGGAAGTCAAACTGAAGCAAGATAATCCAGAAAATCTAAGGCTGAAGGTGTGGGAGGTATGTTGGTTAAAAACTTAAAGGGAATCAGAGAAAACCCCAGAGAAGGAAAAGGTTACGAACGCATGCTGGGTGGACAAGACACTATGTTTGAATAACAGAAGTTGGTTGCTGTGCTATGGTGACTTTGATTATGCATGAGTCCCATAAGTTAAAATATTCTGTTCATCCTGGTTCCGACGAGATATAACAAGACATGAAGAAATGTTTACCGGTGGGCCCAATTATGAAAGCCGACATTGCCCACCTATGTTTAGAAAGTGTCTTAACTTGCCTAGAAAGGTTAAAGCTGAACACCATAAAAATCATCTGGTTTTGTTGGTGACAACCTGTTGAGATTCCTGGAGAGTGGGACAATCATCACCATGGTTTTTATCACCAAACTCTCAAGTAACGTCTCTGTGGCATGTGACACATGTGTGGTTAATTGTAGACCGCTCTTACTACAGTCTACACACTTTTTACCGGTGGACGGGGAAAATGACCCAATGGAACAAATTGTTGAGACTATACATGAATGATGTAGTCACGGGACATTGAATACCATGAGTCTCCCAATCATTTGTGACTGTGACGTTAGATTGTTATGTCACAGTTTTCTGGGAGGTCATGTCAGAAGGCGTTGGGTACCTCTGCTTGGATATGAGTAGCTTGCTTACCATCCACAGACATGGACAAAGCGAAAGAATAAGAACATTTCAAACACTAGAATATATGTTACGTGCTTGCATGATAGACTTTAGGAATGGTTGGGATATACACTTGCCTCTGATTGAGTTCTCATACAACAACAGTTACCATACGAGCATTAAAGTTGCACCATTTGAGGCGCTTTATGGTCGTAAGTACCGTTCACCTGTTTGCTAGGACGAGGTCAGAGATACTCAGCTTACCGGTCCAGAAACCATTCATGAAACAACCGAGAAAAATGTTCAAATCAATACATAGAAATCAAAGCAGCTCTGACCGCAGAAGAGTTTACGAGGTAGGAGGAGTAAGCTTTAGAATTTCAAGTTGGTGAACAAAGGTCAAAGTTGAAGGTTCACCGTGGAAAAGGGTTATCCGCTTTTTTTAGGAAATGTGTTATCGCTTAAAACGGGGGAAGTTGAACCCTAGATATATGGTAGCTCTTCAAGGTGTTAGATACAGATAGTAGGAACAATGCTTACAGAAATCGAAATTCCACATACAATTTAAGCAGAGTTCATAGCACGTTTCATGATCCAATTTAAACAAATGTTTATCCGATGAGCCGTTAGCATTTTCGTTGGATGAAATATATATTGATGACAAGCTTCACTTCGTTGAAGAACCAGAGGAGATCATGGATCGTGAAGTCAAACGGTTGAAGCAAAGCCATATCTCCATTATTAAGGTTCGATGGAACTCTAGGATAGGTCCTTAGTTCACATGGGAACATGAAGATCAATTCTGAAAGAAGTACCCGCATCTCTTTACAAAAACCGCACCCTTGATAAATGTCGCGTCTTGAGCCTTAAGGACAAGGCTCCTTTAACGAGGGAAGACTATAACAATCTGTTATTTTAGGTCGTTTTATGACTCAATACTTTCCATTATTTATTTTTAGGCTTTTATGCGTTTACTTTTAATTTTCGCATGTTTAGTTTAAATCTAGGTAAACTAAAAAATCACATTTAATGTAATACGGACCATCAAACTAATTAAAAGTTTATGCTCAAGCAAGTGATTATGTAATTACTCCTTTATGAGGGATAATTTTTATTTTTCACTGTTTATTTTTTATTGGTTTCGTGTTAAAACGTCTACGTTTCGCATATTAAAATACATTTTTAATTAGCATTACACTCAGCACAACTACCCATCCTATACCTCAAATTAAAATACCACTATTATATCCTAATAACCTATATAAAAAAATTTAATCATTTTTACACTTTTTACTTCCCTTATGGATTTCATAAGTATCACACATTAAATAAATCAAATCTTTACTTGTATACTTTATCTAGTTAAATTAACAACTCAAGTACAACCTTTAAACCAAGTTCCTAAATTGCACTTCATGGTTCCCCTCCCCCCCGCTAACCCCCCCCTCTCCCCCCCCCAATTCAACTCACGCGTTCCCTCCTTGGGGATGGAGGAGAACACCTTACATAATATACCAAAACCACTCCAAAGACATGGTTTATTAAGGTTGTTTCCATACTCTTGGCTATAAATAGAAAGTCCTAGGGATTCTTATACAATTTCCATATCCTTTTCAAGTAAACTTTCCATAAATCTCTCTTATTTTCCTTCTATAACCCAAGGCTCAAAAAAATTATTTAGGGTTTCCATAGCTTTTGTTTTAGAAATATTACAAGTATACTAGTATTTTTAGGTATAATATCTAAGGTATATCAAGGTGGTTTGGAAGCTTGGGTGTTGATTAAACAAGGGTTTAATTCAAGAAGAAACTAGGGTTTTCTTAATTAGGGTTTCAATTTAGGTTTTGCATTTTGGGGTTTGATTGTGTGTTCATCATCGTCATCTACTCTCTTAAGGTATACATAAATCCTAATCTCTTCAAATTATTCATTTTTATATTTTATATATATTTTATGTTGTTAATCACCACCTAGGGTTTGTTTTATGAGTTTATAAAATATAATGAGCATGACCATGCATTCGAATTTATATATTTTCTATGAGAAATTGATGTATTAAAATTGCATGATCTCATATTATACAAGTGTGGATTCTATTATTTAAAGTCACTTGATATATTAATTATTAATGATTCATTTATAAAGTTTATACACAAATAATTATGAGGACATTGTATTAGGACAAAAATGATGGACATAAACTTAAGGACCCAAAATATGTAAGACATGTGGTATTAATTAATTTAGAGGACTTGTACAAATTTAATCAAGAAATAATTTATAAAACTAGTTTATAAACTCTACATATACATACGAATTGTTTTAATCATTATGAGTAGATTCAAATTTTTATAAAATATAAACCCTACTAGTTTGAATAGTACATTTCATGAGGATTCCAAGCATATAAGGAACTTGAAAAGCGAAGCTATAACGAAGAAGTTATGAATTTTACGAGATTACGATAATTAAATATATAAAAGTGTTTTTATAAAAATAGTTTTATAAAAACTGGCACTGTTTGGAATCTGATAAAAATATATAAATATTTTATTAAGATAGATCATCTCAATAGAAAACCGTGCATATAAAGAACTCTAAAAACGAAATTAAAACAAAGGAGTTATGAGTTTTGCAAGATTTAAAGTTATAAAAATAATTTTATAAACAGTTTTGAATTTATTGTTTCGACACAGATTTTTAGAAAATCTGTGAGTATTTTATTTGAATAGTTTATCTCGTCACGATCTCATACATATAAAGAACAAGCGAAACGGAGTTAAAACGAGCAAGTTATGAGTTTTTAAAGATTTCGGATAAATAGAAATTACAAAAACTAATTAATTTTTATAAACAATTTTCTACATTTTTATAAAACTACGATAAAGGTGTTAACATTTTAAAATATGATTTACGAGTGTTTTCGGGTCCGTTTAGGCTATAAAAGCATTAAAAAATATTATAGTATCAATTATATAATGTTTATATATGTTTTTAAATATCATTTTATAAAATAATTAAACTATTTATATAATATCATTATATAAACAATAAAAATATTAAATCAAGTATTATTGACGAATAATCAATTGTCGTACAACAATAATATTTCTTTACAGATGCAAATACTTAAACATTTATTTAACAAGTACAATTTAAATATTGTTTTCACTTTTATAAATTAAACAAAAACTAGTAGGTGTTGTATATTGCATAATACACATACCATTTTTCATTAAAAACGGACTTAAAAGACTAAAAACTACCAAAATATACATTGTATTCGAATGTTTTGCATTTGAATTGTGTAGGGACGATATTCATAAGAAAGCCAAAAACGACCAAACCAAGCACGATGGAAAAGACAAATCAAATCGAAGCCAAAGTCAGTCAAAGTCAGAAAGTCAACTCAGAAAAAGTCAAAAGTCACCAAAGTTTTTTTGGGAAGAAAATACAACTTGAGAGACTAAAATTGACAAACCTCAAGTTGTATCACAAGAATAACAAGACAATGACTAAAATTGGAATTTGGGAGAAGTATAACTTGAGGGGCCAAAGCTGCCAACTTATCCAAAGCCATTTTTTCCCGCCCAAACTAAAGCCCAATACAAAAATCACAGGGAGGTCATCCACCCTTTTACCCTGCAACCTCTACAACCCCTTGGGTAAGACATTTCCCCCTCCTCCACTATCACCACCTCCCCATGTATAATTGCCAAGTTGGCAATCCCACCACTTTCAAGCTTTTTCGATGGCTGTGATTGACTCAAAAGAAGCCACAAAAGAAATTTGAAGGCTGGGATATGATTTAGAATCACCTCACACAAACAACACACTTTGGGTTTTGTCTCTACTAAAGAAACACAGAAGAAAGAAGAGAAGAAAGACCAAGAAACCAAGACCTTAATTCGTTTTAGTATAAATAGGGCCATTGTAACCCAAGAAAAGAGAGTTTTTTTTAGTAGTCGTTTTTTTTATCTAGTTCTTAGTTTAAATTTTAGCTTACTTTTATGCAAATTTTACTCTTCCAAGTCTTGTAACTTTAATTTTCGTCTTAATGCAAATTTGGAATTTTTAAAGTGAATTTCTTGATTCCTTTGTATTTCCTTTTGTTTAAAAGGCATTTACATAATATGTTTTAAGTCTATAAAATCATATAAGTCATTTGTCTTACTCAATACTAAGAAGTTAAGTAAAGTCCACAGAAAATTCCACACTCCAATATACCACACTTATGGATATAAAGCCCCAAAATTCTGGATGGCTTAAGGTCTCTCACTAGCTTGTTTAATACAAGCAAGAGCTTGTAGACATCTTTGTTTAACCTGTTTTTTGAGCAACGGTGTTGTAAGTCTCTAATTTTTCTTATTTTTCATTATTTACTGTAGAACTTGCTTATTAGTGCTATATATTGTTTGCTTATATTTGCTTATTCATGCTTTTAATTATGATGTTTAGTGCTTATCTTAGCTTAGTTATTATTTTAAAAGTGGCTTGTCAAATTTCTCAGTTAGTACTGTTAGTTTATGAGTTAATACTGTTATGATTGATTCATCATATTATAAGTGCTTATTCTTGATGTGAAATCTGCTTATAAGTGCCTTATTTTGTTATTTGATAATCTGTTTTTAACAAATTAGGACCAAATCAGCTTAAAATAAAAAGAAAAATGATTTTTGAAAACTTTAAGGGGTGTTTGGAACAAGCAGTACTAACCCATAGTTAGTACTGCTGGTTCTCTTTTGGGATTTTAAAGCTAGCAGTACTAACTCAAAGCTAGCAGTACAAACTCCAAGTTAGTACTGGTGGTTAAAACTGTTAGTACTGTTGGTTCATTATTGCTTATTAGCTTATTATTCCTGATTATTTAAGATTTCCTTAGCTTTTTAGAGTAGATTAAGCCCCAATATTCGTTACTGTCTTTAGTATAGCTTATTAAGGCTATCGCCTTTTCAAAGCAATTTTAATAGTTTATCAGTTGTAGCTTTTTAGCTTATTTGCCAATTTAGTTTATTCCAGTTGCTTATTCTTATGCCTGAGTGCTTATTAGGGATAGTTAAATATCTGTTTTGGCCTATTTGCTTATTTCTTGTTTCATTGTGTTGTGTCTAAGCTAGCAGTACTAACTCAAAGCTAGCAGTACTAACTCCAAGTTAGTACTGATAGTTAATACTGTTAGTACTGTTGTGAAACTGCTGAGTTTCTCCTGCTTCACTAAGGTTTAATTGCTTGCTGAAGTTTGCTTATTTAAGAGTAGTCTAGCTTATTTGGTTTGTTTAACATATTTGAGCATATTTGGTGTCATAGTATAAAAGTTTTTAGTGTTTTTACCATTCCCTAGACTTTATGCCTACCTCTACTTATTTCTGCTTTTATTTTTTTTGTGCCTTTGCCTTATTAGGTATATGCCCAATCATATCCTTGTCAATCAAAACATCGATTATCAATTCGTCATTCGTTCCATTTAAGCCTCTTGGGACATAACGACCCGGAAAAACACTCCTACTACTTCCGGTTTCATTTGATTTTGTGGATCCTGAACCTTGTATATATTTAATTTATTCAATAATGAACCTCGAGTCCTCCTTATATAGCCTACACAATCTTGGAGAACAAGCAAGCAAGCCCAAACCCTCTTGGGTTGTGAGTTCGGCCGACCAAAGGGAAAAGGGGGCAAACCCTCACTTTCCTTTTTCCCGTTTTGCATATTAGTCCTTAATGTTTAACTATTAAACATTTAACTAATATATTTATTTATCGTTTACTAAAAAACACTAATTAAACATTGTTTACGTATTAACGTGTGCGTCCCCTTAGGCTCAAATAAATAATTCGGACATATATTATTTACGATGGGCATATTCCAACAGTTTACATACTCACATACATGCTCGCTTTACTTATGGACACAAGCACTTTAAACTTTTACAAATACATTGCTTGCTTTTACATGTATACTATTACTTTAAACTTTTATGTATTGCCTAAGTAACCGTTAACCCATTATATCTTTGGGAAGAGACACCCTACTATCTCTTTGGGAAGAGGTACCTAGTATCTCTTTGGGAAGAGGCACCCAATATGTCTTTGGGAAGAGGCACCCAATAACTCTTACTGTGCCTTGAATAAAGTGGCATACTCTACAAGTCTGAGCCTTAGTTCCATGAACTTTAAGTAATCGTAATCACTCCTTGTGTTGCATACTAGGCAATACATACTTAAAACATTTTATGATATTATGCGCATTACAATTATCATACTCTTTGAAACATTGTGGTCCACTTTTATACTTACATTTTCATGACTATTATAAGGGTTAAAACGGTCATACCTACTTTATAAATCTTTGATCCAACATTTACATTTACATAAACCTATAAACTCACCAACTTTATGTTGACACTTTTAAGCATGGTTTTCTCAGATGAAATAGATGCTTAACTTAACTGATGTGCATCGGAGTCCAAACTTTACAATATTACTTTTCAAACGACACGTTTAGAGGTCGTTCTCTTAAGTCTTGTGCAAAGATACTCATGAAGTAACGCTCCCGGACATACTATCTGCTGTGACCTATTTTGAGGGTGTTACAATGCTCATAGTTAATAGGACCAGCTGGTCCTTCGGGAACCAAGTACATGAAGTTAGCACGATAATACGGTATGAATTGCTGAAGATGTGGCAACTGACAGTGGACGGGTAACTGTATTTCACTTTTGATGCGGGTGTAATTAATTAGTCTCACATATTTAACAACCACCGTTTCGTAATCGACAAAAAACCATATATTGTTGATTTAAATCGCAACCTACTTAAAGAGATATAGGAAACGACAGTAGAAGGTCTTTACACGAAAGAGAAGGTCGTGACGCTAAATTTGCTCCAAATTACGCCTCGCTATCTCCGCTTTCATTTATCGTCTTTATTTATATAAGTTCGTTCTACCCCTAATGTCGGATTTTTGCTGATCTGAATGTTGGCGAGTATCAGATAGTTTTATCAATACTTCCTATTAAAACCGAAATGCATTTATTACTTTCATTGTTGTTGTCATATCTAAACGTACACTTCATGTAAATACGAAAACGATAATTTTTTTTAAAAAGTCGCTATAATCACATTGGTAAGACTAGTAAACTTATATACGGAAATGATTCTCACAAAACTAAAGCGGCAAATGAGAAAAGCACGTCAAAAACAACCCGAACGTAACACGCGGGCACCAAACACGTTGTTATTAAAGGGCCGTTTGGTATGAGGTATTGGTCAATGGGTTGAGATATTGGTATTTCAAATAGTATTATATAGCCCAAATATATGGATTCTACAAAAGGAGGCAAGCTTAGCCGATTTACTGACAATATAAAAGGTTTACTGACAATTTGCTTTGTCCTCTTGCAAAAGAAGATGGGCCTTCCTCACTTTTTAGCTAACATCACTCTTTTTATATATATATTTATTATTTTAATATTTAAACTAATATTAAAATTATTAATATTATATTATTTATATATTTTATCTCTCCTACTTTTTCTAAACCTTATACCCATTCTAAACCCAAATCCAAATCATAATCCTAAACCCACCTACAAACCAAACGGGCCCTAAATAATTATACTTATTTATTGCCAGCGCTACAAAGAGAAAAAATGATGACACGGACAATTTTTCATTCGTTGGATCATGTTACAACACAATCACAGCCGCATAAAACAAGAATATATTGTTTGCCGCCATTCATTGACCTAAATGTGGATATGCCTAAACTAAAAAACAAACTCTCCTATAATATGAAAATGTATATGGTAGCTTTTCATTGGCATATTCATTGTCTCCTAATTATGGGAATAGATAAGATGCATGAATTTAAACTTTAAACACTGTCTTTGGCGCCTAATTCAAGGTCTCCTGTGTTACCAATTTACTATATATACATGAGTAGTCACTTTTACCTTTAACCTACAAAACACAAACAAATATTTGTTTATATCCATGGCAAACATTCAGGTTATTGTTGCACCGAATCTTCCCTCCGGTTTATATCCATTTTCATTTTCTCAATTTATCTTTACATATACAAACATGCTTAAGTATCACTTTGTCAAATCATGCATTATAATCTTCTACTTGTTATCAAGATTTTGCTAAATCTATCCATGCAAATGTTGGCAAACAACCACAACAACAAGGTGATGGGTTTTATAAATCATGCGTTTTATACTTTTTTATGTCGTAGTTGTTTTTTTATTTACTTTGTTCTGTATCAGGATATCGCTCAAATAATTCGTGCTTTCGCGATCAACAATGAAGTAACAAAAAAAAAGAAAACGTGAAGACAACCACACAAACTGAAAATTGAGCGATGTCATTGTCGTTGATGATCTTCGAGATGAAGTTGAACCCGCTAATGTCCCAAAGACTGAGGAAACCACAACTGATCATGGTAAAAAAATAACAACAATATTGTCACAAAATTGTCTATTCAACAACATGTAAGTACATTAACATACTTAATTTTCTATCTTCTACTTTTTTGACGAAAGTGTCACATATTTTCATAAACTCATGTGGTATCTTCTCATGTAGGAGATTAATGATGATGATATCCTAATGGCGCTAATTAAGCGAAACAAATAAACCAAATCAAAATCACTGGAAGAACAGGCTGTGTCGACCTTTTGATGAAGATGAAAGCGAAAAAGATGAAGACAGTGAAGATGACAAATGAGTTTAGGAAGAACATAACTATTTTAAGTATAGATGGCATTGTTTTAATTATGCTATCATCTTAGTAGTCTCTTTGTTTTATTTCTTTTATTTCCTTTAGCTAGACTACTGAGTATGTCTTTTCATTTTGTCTCTTTTTAGGTGTTCTTCAATAAAGGATCAATAAACAAATCTCATCACAACTTTATAGTTCATTGTTAGTTTACAAGAATGATATGCCATTGGTGAAGAAACTTTTTGATTGAATTTCATTTAAGAAAAGATGGACCTATTAATATGTCCTTTATGTGTTCTGAATTCACTACCACTGCTTAAGAAAATGACTTTTGGAAGAATGTGTTGCATGAATAAATAAGGAAATGTATCTTTACCCTTTTAACAAGTATACCATGTGAACTAGATACATATGGTTGCATTACTTTATTTGTATACTATGTACATAGTGTTTAGAAAACAGGCCCCGATACATTCACTTTATGGTTTATACTAAACAAAATCAAAGAATTCAAGTTAACTATCTCAACTTATGGTTATGCCCTACTGATTATAATGTGTGTTTTTATAGGACGGATCTATGACAACGAACCCTGTAAAAAATTGATATTGATATATTCACTCTCAAAAAAAATTAATAAAGCGTGGTTGTTAAGTGATTAAATGGATAGACATCAACTTTTAAAAAAAATTGGATGTAAAACTAAAAAACAGATATGGTTAGTGATATTGTGATGTAAAACTAAAAAAATTACATTTTGGATATTGTGATGTTACACTAAACTTTATGTGAAGCTTTTTGCCTTTCGATACTCTTTAGTATGGCTTTGATCCATATGAAAATGTATCTTTGTGTGTGACGGGGTGACATAATGGAGTTGGGTCGGGTAAAAAGCCAAAGACAGTTTATGAGTCAAAAACAAGTTCATGAAAATTATAAAGATCCAATTAAATGCCACATTTTTATAGTATGTTTCTTCATCAAATGTAGATAGATATGAAAAATATGAAAGAGAGGTACAATCCATTTGAAGCGTTTTAAAATATGTTGTATGTTGACTAACCCATGGGCGAAGGCTTACAGACAATTTTTTTACTATAAGAGTTCCTGATCATGATATTAGTATGATGTTTTTTCACTACATGTTAGCTGCTGCTGATTTAATATGATTGCATAGATTTAGTATGATGTATGAATGAGCTGATATGGGTTGTGTTATCTCGGTGTTGGTGACAAACGGTAACCCTCATGTACTAAATGACACGACTAATAATATCGGTGTTACTTCAACACAATCTCGAAATATATTACCACCAACACACTTCAGTTACTAGACGCCTAGGTCGTCCCCAACTGAATTTGGTGGAACGTGGTGATATTTTAGGTGTTGTTCGAGTGTTTGGCACGTAGGGTCAAACATGTCATGTGTAGTGTGTGAGTGTTTGGCACAAGAGACCTAATATGTCTTGTGTAGGTTACAATAAGTAGTATACTCTGTTAGTATATCAGTTGAGTTGGAACCTATCGTAACAGCTTATGTGTATCAATTTTGTAGATGTTTTCACATACATGAGTTTACCCTCTTTGTGGTTGCTAGACAGTTGACATGCTAAACACGCAAGCTAATTAGTGTACGCGTAGTGTATATATTAACTTCTTTTATGTTGACAAAAGTACAAATTAAGTATGAATTGAACTTTAACAAAGTTGTAAGTTTGATAGATAAACTATTTGAAAAGTGATGTGTAACAAAAAAAATCAAAATATAGACATATATATAGCCAATTTGTATCTCAATTGTATGACATTGATTACTTATATATTTTAACTTGATATATTAAATTTCTTTCTAACTAATACAAACGTCATCAAAAAGTAGTATACTATCAAAAGAGACTGAACAAACTCAAAAATCAATGTCAAGCAACCAACATACTTTATGATTTATACCGACTTTTAATAGATTGTACTATACTAAGAATATTAAGGAATTTCTTTTAATTTTATATGTTATAACAATTATTAACTTATAAATAACCGTTTACACAAAACGAGCCCTTTTTACTACTTATCTCACCCACCCGGGGTAGACAAAAGAGAGAATAATATCCAACCAAGAGAAGAAACCCTTAAAAATTAACCAAACCACAAATGAGCTTATCAATGGCTTCTTCTTCTTCTTCATCGTTATCCTTACTACCGTGGTTCCAACGAACAACAGTAAAAACACACTGTTCGTTGCTCGCTACAAACAATTTCAAACGGCCCTTACCTCCGTTAAATCCTAAAGATCCATTTCTTTCGAAACTTGCTTCAGTTGCTGCTACTGCACCTGAGAAGCTGTTAAATAGGCCGGTTAACTCCGACATGCCGCCCTATTTGGATATTTTTGATTCTCCTACACTTATGGCTACTCCTGCCACCGTAACCTCTTTTTATTTATTTATATATATATATATATATATTCTTCTTAGATTGTTTGGTTGACTTGTATTATGTGGTTTATTATGCGTTTCGGCTTATACGTGGGCTTATGAGCTTATTTGATTTCATAAGCCCCATTTTTCTGGCTTATTTTTGGGACTTTTGGGCTTATATAAGTTTATCATATCATATTGTAATAAACTTATATTAGCCCACAAGTCTCAAAATAAGCCAAAAAAATTAAGCCGAAACAAACACCCCCTATAATGAGTGTAGGTTTGGATTAAGACTCTAGGATATTAAGATTGAATAATAATAGATAAAGGGATTTTTATGAACAAATAATGATTCTAACTTTTTTCATATTAGGTTGAAAGATCTGTTTCATACAACGAACACAGACCTAGGAGGCCTCCACCAGACTTGCCGTCATTGCTTCTTCACGGAAGAATAGTCTACCTTGGCATGCCGGTACTATTTCTTTATTATTATTATTATTATTATTATGTCTTTTGGTTCAACTACTTGTACTTATGGAGCCTTTGTATAAATTTGTATCAGTTAGTGCCAGCTGTTACAGAGCTCATTATTGCAGAATTAATGTATCTCCAATGGATGGATCCAAAGGAGCCTATATATCTTTATATAAATTCCACCGGAACTACTCGTGATGATGGTGAATCGGTCAGCCATTTTCTTCACTTACCTTCTTCTACCTTCACTATGCTCTATATGTTTTTATATTCTAGTTTTTCTAGTCATATCCATAATTTAATTATTTATACAATTTAATAAAAAATTGCAAAAAGAAGCTATTGGTAGGTTTTGGTACATCCCAACATGGCCTGTTGCTTAACCAACCTTGTATATGCCTATGTATTTTCTTTTAGCCCATTTAGAACGTTGAGCTGACTGGGTAAGATGTAAATTCCATATTTACCTGATTTGTGTAAAAGCTGCACATTCATACTTTTTCAGTTAATCGGATAGAGATTCATATTCTCCTATGTTTTCCAACAACATGCTTTTTAGCTATAACTCATAATATGGTTCTTTTTATAGGTGACGAACAGTAAGATTAATATTGATTTACATTGTGATGTATTTCTTAATGACAAAGCGAACAATAATGTTATTAATCGAGATTACTTGTTATGAACAGGTTGGAATGGAGACGGAGGGTTTCGCGATTTATGATGCCATGATGCAATTGAAAAATGAGGTAACGTCTTTTTCTATTTATGATGTTGTGCAACACAATTTAGTTGTAATAATAATTGTAGATACCTAAAGTAGTGACCAAGACACAGAATGACCAGCGTAGTGTATAATCTTTTGTTATGACACCTCAATGTTAAACTCTAGATGGTGTGAAAATTCCAATACTTCAATCTTGTCATCACTTGGCCTAATGAGAAGTTGGTTTCATTCACTAAGATTTATTACTTGAGCAATTAACAAGTATGATGGGGACCTGGGAAAAAAAGGAAAAAGGATGATTCTAGAAGAAATAATTTGGAGAACAAGAAAATCTAAATCTGGAAAGAAATCCAAATAAATCTGGAAATAGATTTATTACTTGGTCAACAAGGATTTTCTTAAGTTTATCTTTATTTTGTTAAATAGGAAACTTTTATTTTGAGTCGTTTTAGGATTCGTAGGTCTATATAAACTAAATTCCAGCATATTGTAATTCATTCAATTAATATTATTCAAACTATTTATATACGTGTTTTCACGTTTTATCCTTTTGTTCCTACGTGAACTAAAAACCAGCCTAGGTTTCTTGGCATTTGCCATTAACATGTTCATTAGCGTTGGCTGTGAACGAAACTAGCTTCCGCTGTCCTACACTGGTCTACCCTGAGTGATAACCCTTGGTTCCATCATATTCGATTCATCGAATTCGAACCATCAAGTTCTGGTAAGTTATCGTATTAGGTTTCTCCTAATTCTAACTCCAGATCATCTATCCTTGTATTCTATTTTCTCAAAAAAAAAAAAAACTTTTACTGTTCATCGTTACTATTCATTCATACTGTTCATCGGTTCGTATTGTTCACTTAAAAAAAAGTTTCTTTTTTTTTAAGTGACCATGACCGATAATACCGCACTTTTGCAAGCCCTACAAGCGATTCAACAACAACTGCATCAACAATCACAGCTACTATCACAACAACTGCAGCACCAATCACAACTACTGCAGCAACATTCACAACAACAGATGAAACAAAAGGCTCGAATCTTGGATGCCATAGAAAATCTAAACTTTCGAGTGAGGAAAAAAAATCAGCTTTTACATAAGAAAAAAGTAATTGGGTTTCCAACACATTGGTCGTGTGCTTCCCCTCTTCACAATTCCTTCGACACGCATGATCTCATTAGAGTTGTTCCAACTTATCATCAAGATGAAGATGATCAAGATGCACAACATCAGGCAGTCCAAGACGATAACCCAATTATCACTGAACTGATTCACGTTGAGTATTCACTCGATGATATCTCTAAAACAGAGACACCCATAGTGATAGAAGAAGATGAAACGCTAATGGTTGAAGCTACGACAAAGCTGCATAAGGTGCAAACGGAAGACAACAACATAATGCCCGAAGAGGCAACGAGCAAGGACTCTCTTCTGAAGGAGATTCAACACCAAATAGTTCCTGTAAGCCGAGATAAGTCAGATAACGTGATGAGCTTGTCACGACATTGTACAAGCCACTACTATCCCATGGCGCAAATCGAGGGCCTGAGCGAGTTAAACTTCAAAACTAGATCGCGACTTTTATGGAATGAGGTCAAAAGTCATTATTTTGTCAAAAGATCATTTGTTAAAGGTGGTCTAATAATGGCGGATACAAGGAAAGCGCGACACTTGAGCACCTATAATAAGTTCAGGAATAAAGAGAAGAAGAAACACGTCTGGTCTACAACGATTCCTCCAGATGAACTCGAGGTCGAGTTCTTTTCAAGAAGGGGAGAATGATGGGGGACCAGAACGGGAAAAAAAGGAAAAAGGATGATTCTAGAAGAAATAATTTGGAGAACAAGAAAATCCAAGTAAATCTGGAAAGAAATAGATTTATTACTTGGTCAACAAGGATTTTCTAAAGTTTTATCTTTATTTTGTTAAATAGGAAACTTTTATTTTGAGTTGTATTAGGATTCGTAGGTCTATATAAACTAAATTCCAGCATATTGTAATTCATTCAATTGGTGAAGACTAGCCGAATGCCAATAGATAAGGAATCTCCTCCTGCGATTGTCCTTGAATGTAATTCATTCAATTGGTGAAGACTAGCCGAATGCCAATAGATAAGGAATCTCCTTCTGCGATTGTCCTTGAAGATGATTGTTTGAATGCGAAGGATCTCACTCTGTCGTTGATGGGCAGAGTCAAAGAGATGGCCTCTTTAGTCAATCTTAAGAAGACGCTTTGTAATGAAGGTTTTGATGTGGTTAAGATTAGCTATTTGGGAGAACTTTGGGTATTACTCGAATTCGAGACTGCGAAGGCTAAAGATTCATTTAGGGGTAATGTTGGTGTGGGCTCTTGGTTTTCGGCCATTAAACAAGTTTACGCCGAGTTTGTTCCTGAAGGTAGATTGGTTTGGGTGGAATTGGACGGTGTTTCGTTTAAATTCTGGTCGGGTCCTACTTTCAAACGTATTGCTGCTAAATGGGGTGAGTTATTGGATGTTGATGA